>APFE030426693.1:0-11313 GCA_000404065.3 Pinus taeda | reverse complement strand
ACTCTTATCTATTTTCATAAAGGAAAGCAAAAGTAGACTTTACTTGTTTGTTTCTAAGATAGTTACCAGCCTTAGTGGGAATAGCAGCTCCGAGTGGACACTATTCCCGGTAACAGTAGGGCACCATAATACATATTTGTTCATGTATGTCTAATTCACACTAGCATGATATGAAACAATAACATGGTAATAACATCATGATATTCATGAAAAAAAAATTGTGAATTATAACAACATATATTCATAAGATAAACATAGTAGAAGCTTTAAAAAACAATAACACACACTTATCATTTAGAAATGGCACCAACTTGGTGCAAACCCCAAATATTCCAAAGGATTAATAAACCCTTCCCCATACACACTCTTGATGAGGATACTATGTTGAAGGATTTATTTTAATACTTGTTTTGGCTCCCTTAAATGATATTTCTATGCTTATTGAATGGTTAGCCATTCCTTCCCTAGATTCCCAATTTACCTGAAAATTATGCTTGAGTAAGGGTTAATTAATTATAACTCAATATCCTATCATGGGAATCCCATCCTAAAGGAACAAACACTTGAACCTTATCCATTATCCCCCTTGATGATAATATTATGTTGGATAAAGTGTTGGTTTAACCTTCCCTATGATCCCTTATATGACAATGCAATGTTATAGAACAAATCATCTATTCCTTCCTTGTGTGTCTTCTCAATGAAAATAATTTACAAGAAGAAAGGCTAATTGATCCTTCTCTAAACTCCCCTAGGAAAGATTTCTATACTTGAGAAAGAGTTAATTAACCCTTCCATGGGATCCCCCTTTAAGAAAAATTTGTTCTTGACAAAGGATTAGTTGATATTCCATGTTCCAAATATTGTCCTTGAAGAAGAGTTACTCTGCCCTTCTACATGACCCCCCTTTATGAGATTATTAAGTTTTTTATTATTGCCACTAAACCATGGAATCATACATGAATAATAGTTAGTAAGAACATGCACATCTTTTTATATGCCAAGAATGTGCATGCCTAATGAAAGAATCAATTTTCCCATGTTCTTCATATCATGTGTGCATTTTTGTCCTATAGAAATGAATATGTGTTTTCAGTGAACTATAATGTGTGTGCATTCCTTTGATCTAGTTTACACTTTTTTTCTTAAATAAAAATGGCAAGTAATTTAAGTTTATGGCCAAAAATTTAAGTAATTTTAGTTTACGTGTTAGTTAAGGTTCCAAATTTAGGGCTCCTTGAAACAAGATCTTGTAAACATATTACATATTTGTGTAATGTCAGTGTGTTTCTTAGATATTGGATTACATTTAGAATGTCCATTGACTTCATGCATTCTCCCCTATATCAATATCTATTATTCAATCATGGTGTCCTCCTGCCACTCTTAGCCTAATTGAATAAGCAAGTTAAGTTATCTATGTTGAAAACTTCCACTTGGAAACTATTTAGCTTCTTTTTATGGAAAGCAGTAGAATGTTTTTGAGTAAGTATGGATCATGGAATATGTTGTTGTCGTATTCTAAGTATCTAAAATAAAATTATTGAAAAGCTTGAAGATCCATAACATATATAAAAAACATATGTTATTGTGAAATTATTTAACAAATCCATAATCACTTAAATAATTTGCTCTAAGGATAAAGAGGCTTTAGTACAAACACCATGTGCTCTACATGCTTATAAAATATGTTCTTGTCATTTTATAAGTATCTTGTTAATTTTTTCAAATTCAGTTAAATTCCACCTTGGACAGCTCAGATGATCGAGTTGATGATTGCATTAGGTTTCTCTTTTCGAGAGGACCAAATTGTCCTAAAGAACACCTTATTTGGATAAGGAAAAGTTGGTTTTTGAATTTATTTATTCACTTATGTATATTGGGTTAGATTGGCCCTAAGCACATCTTACATTGGACAGGTCGAGCTCAACCCCAAGTGGACCCTCATGAAATCCTATAAATAAAATAGACATCAAGCTCATTTGGACACATTGATGAATATGTCTTCTCTTCTCTTATTGTCTTGGTTAACACAGGTCTATAGGAGGAAAGTTCGTGCAAGGGTTTGAAATCTCAAGAGAGAAGCTTACATTGCTCTAGTGTTTTCTGATTCCTGGACACTGGCAGATAATGGGGAATTTTAGTCCTTGGATGTTGGTACAAAGTGGTCAAGACAACGTCCAGAGAGCCATAGATGCTGGTACAGAAGCCTAAGGGAATGTTTAGGGTTTTAGAGACAGATCAGGTTGTATTAGTCCCCGAACGCTCATACAAAGTCGTCCTAAGAGCGTTCGGGTTGCCATAAATACTTGCATATAATCCTTACGAGAGTGTCTAGGGTTTGAGGCAAATATGGGTATGTTTGAATCTAGACACCCTCATCTAGTTCACCTTGGAGCATCCAAATCTGTTTCGGATGCAGTCTTCTAGTTCTGCAAAGAGCATCCAGGACTGCAATAGACGCTCGCACATCTCCTCCTCCATGCGTCTAGTACTCAAATATGATATTTCAATATTCCTAAGATTCTGCTCAGTGGCAACAGTGTTCAACAATACCTAGTAGTTGACCTCAGTCAGTGACAACACATTATAGTCATCTGAATCAGGGTTGTGATTATAAGTATGATTAGATATGTTTCATGG
The DNA here is from genome assembly GCA_000404065.3 of Pinus taeda. Lineage (NCBI taxonomy): Eukaryota > Viridiplantae > Streptophyta > Pinopsida > Pinales > Pinaceae > Pinus > Pinus taeda. Next base: position 8,670 of record APFE030426693.1, on the reverse strand, counting down.
ATATCATAGTTGTTTTTTTGCATAGATAAAGTTATGGATCATTGTACTCTCTTTTGCTTAATCATTTGATGATGATCTAAGAAGAAGGAGATTCAAAAGGGTTTTCCCCATAGTGGATTTTTCCCTAGACTTAGACCAATGTTGGTGTCTCAATGTATGTGCATGCTTTTCTTCTATTGTTCCTTTATGTTTTGTTGCATTGATAATGATGATGTTGTTCTTTCTACAAAATTCCATATGTTGTTGAATAATGGTTAGATATGAATAATCTAATGATGATATGGGGTGAACATAATGTATTAATAAAGAAATACAAGTATGAAAGAAAAGAACAATGTAGCTGTATGAAAAAATGACATGGTATCAAAGTTGGGCTAAGGAAAAGCCATGTAGATCACCCTAATGATGACACCTTTGATGACAACAAGAAGAGGATGGTGGAGACCTAAAATAATTCTAGGGTTTGAAGAAAACCCTTGGAAACTTGATTATTAGGGTTTGATGGATTCTATGAGGTTAGGGTTGAAACGAAAACCCTAGTTTATGGAAACAATATGAGATATGGAACCTAGCTAGTCAATGTAAAGATGCTCAAGCACTTGAAAAAGATTTGATGAAGCCCTAGATGGGATAATCCCTAACAGATCTGGTTAGATAATTAAAGGCAAAATTGGTATATGGACCAAGGAAATTGATATCTCTTGAAGATTGGTTCAAGAGGGATAGTATCCCCTCTCATGAAGATATGTATTTTTTTACTTATGATGCCTCTTACTTTTGTTTAGACCTATGGATATGATGATTATGTTTATTACTTATACTTCCTGCATATGTATTTGAGTATATGGATGTTTTAGACCTCATTGATGAGATGTTATGAGTAGATCCTTACTGAGGATCATTTGAGATACAAGAAAGAAAATCTAGGTATGGAAAGAGATAAAGATGTACTTGATGAAAAGGTGACAAGCACTACAAGCTTCCTATGAAAAGGTGCACAGGTATTTGAATACCACAAGGTATGCATGGTATGTTGTATTTTAGTTGTATCATTGGATGGCTAAGTAAGCACTAAGGTATGATGAGAATGTATCTTTATTTATCTCATACATGCATATGAAAGTGACTTGGATGTATGTTTCCCATGATGAAATGATGCATCTAGTGTTGAACAATTTGATCTTCTTAAATTCTCTGAGGCTATCTAATGTTGATACATTGATACACTTGATGTTTGGCTAACATCCATCTGTTGGACATATTGATCCTATAAAGAAGTCTAGCACCTTGATTTTAGTAAATAATATTCCTGATACTTGTCATGATGGATTTCATATAGAAGGATAGCTCATCGACTCCTATATATGAGTCTGATAATAATTCTTCTGATAAGCATGATGAAAGCATATGGAAAGAGAGATTGACACTCCCATTATTTTGATAAAGATTTATTTAATGACTTTACTTGATCTTATTAATCATGATAAGCATGGTCACCTTGATATTAGAGGTATAACTATGAGATTGATATTCTAGATCTCTTACTCCCTGTGTTCATGTCTTGATGGCATATGGTTAAACTGAATGTCCTAACTTGATGAAGTGACTTGATAAAAAGTGTTATTGTGCTCACAATCTTTGAGACATGAGTTTGCATCTATATGCTTCTTTGAGTCTAACCTTTGATGAAAGATTGATGTCATGATTCTAATAGCCATGATAGATATATGTTTATGATCTAACATATTTGTTGTTGATTGACTCTAATAGAGATAGGTTGATGACATGAATGAATATGAATGAAGTAGATTCCCAATCAAAGATAGAATCTCTTCTCAGGATTCTTACTCTTATTATTATTTTCATTATCTACTATTGAAGTATGATTTATGTGCATCTAACATTATTGATATGCAGTAAAGTATCAGATCTAAAGCTTGTACACAAATTAGGGTTTCTGCTCTGGATACTGACACTGATCTAGGAATCTTGTCCAAATAGCTAAATATGCTCCCATGCTAACCTGAAGGGAGTGTCTAGGTGTTTGACTACAGTTAACCATAATCTGAAGCTTTCTGAAGTTGTCTAAACTCTGAACCAAGGTGTCTCTGACATATTTTTCCATTGTAATTTGATTTATGAAGTTGTTGGGTTAAATTGTTGATCACATAAAAATGAAGTGTTACACGGGATTTATGATTGTGGAAAAAAGTATCTCCCCTAGGTCAGTGGCTAACCTAGAAAAATAGAGAGACAAGGAACACAATGCTTTTCCTTAAAGTAAATAAATGCTTTTCCTTAAAGTAAATATATGACATAGTGAGGCCTACCTAGAATCCTTCACACACTTGGCTCCTTCTTTAGCTTGGAAGCTCCAATTCCAACTCTGAATGTCAAAATTATAATTTGCACAGTCTGATAACACAAGCCAAGAAACTACAAGATCTATGTAGTATCATCTAAGTACTTCATTCAATAGATCAACATGGTATTGAAATAAGTGAAATAACAACATCACATATAGGAAAACAATGAATTTTTTCCATTAATATAAATGGAAGGAGATTATAACCATAAGTAGTAGTTGATCTTGTATAAGAGTTGTTCGAAGTTGTTGACTTGTCCTTTCCTTATCACAATATGCAGCTTCGATCACCCTAAATGCATGAGATGATAAGCACTCACTACAACAACATAAGGGCATAACCACTCTCCAAAATCCAACAAAAAAATAACCCAGTGCCTGTGGCATGAGATAAATATATAGGAAGGAGAGGTAGTTCATGAATTCTTTTCCATTTACCAATCTAGGCTTGATATCCAAAAGCGATGGGAGGATAAGATCAAGGGATAATATGGTGATTTTTCCAAGGTGGAATTAGATATGATTTGAATGTTTATCTAAGGTAAATGGTTGAAACAAAATTTGGAAGCTTCTGGAAGAGGAAGCTTCAGATTGTTTTTTTTTCCCTAATTTCTAGAATCAATTCACCCCCACAATTATGCAAGGTGCATTACATAGTACCCTGAAAGAAGGAGGGAGTGCACTGCAATGTAGTTGCTCATTTATGTAGGGTGCGTTGGTCCTTAAAAGCTTGGAAACTTAGTAGTCAAGAGCAGAAACTCAGGGATTTAGTAGAGTCATGCTAAGGGCTTTGTGCAAGGATGATGAAAATGAGGAATAGGATGTTCATTTATTTCGTTAGGAGGCCTATTTGTCGAATGTGAAAAAATGGCCTATAACATGAAGTATTGTGCATAAAATTGGATGGTCACCTGTAAGATGTCAGTTCCATGGATATGTTGCAGATAACAAGATCTAGAAGTGGGAAAAGCTTGAATTTTTTCCACAACATGAACATGTAGACTAAACTTGTGTTTGCAGGTGATCAGGACATACACATAGATATGGCACTATGTTTTTTCTACAAGAGATTGGCATGATTTTTTTTACTAATATAGATGAATAGTGTGTTGTCATGTTGCTTGACAATAACTTTGAATTGATGATTGAGATATGTTTTGACTATAGATCTCTCTACAATAGTGAATTTGGATTTGATCTTATGTCTAATGATCTGATTTGAGGATTGTTGATTTGCCCTGATGTTTATGCTATGTGGCCATAATGACTTATGTGGGTATTCGGAAAAATGATTTTGTATTAGCCTCGTTGTTCCTAGCACAATGGTTGAGGTATTGATAGTTGTGATTCAACATGAACATGGAACCTGCATGACTCATCCTTAGTGTAATCAGTTGCACGTAATGACATAAATGACTTGTATTGTGATTATGAGACTAACTTGATCAAGTTTGGATTGATAATGCATCATTGATGAAAACTTGTTGGCATGAAGTCACGACTTGATATGAGCTCTACCTATATCCTAGTTAAAAGAATTGATACTACAAGGTTGATGACTTTGATAATGGTTTTGATCTAACTTCTAAACTTTAATGAGCTGACTTTGTTGATGTGATGGTACAACATTGATTTATTTAAAGTTGATTATGATGGCTTAGAAAGGCATTATGCTTAGAGAATTGCTTGAAGCAAGCTCCCTGATCTAGATATGTCTATATTTGATAATTATATGATGAAGTTAGGATGATGAGTTCCAAGGTATGGCTTTGATTTTGATTATCATTTTGGTTTTATATCCTGATGGTCTACTCTTGACAGATGATGAGCCTTTGATGATCTAAATTAGTGGTAGGTAACTTCTGAAGCTCGAAATTATGTATCATGGCATGATGAATCGATTTCTGGAATTTGGAAAAGAAATCCTCTATTGCAAAGCTATGGGAAAATTTTTGAATAATGAAAATGCAAATCCGTGGATACTCTTATTTGAAATTCAAATATGTTGTTGAAGTTGACATGGCATCCAACTGTTGATTGAAGCATTGATGTCCTATTTTGAACTTCCATTTGTATGTATATGATGTGCATAGAACCTAAATAAATTCATGATTGAGTTGCTTCATTCACATAGAGTTTCCATCGAGCATCCTTTGACATATATGCTTGAGATGTTATACTTTTTAGGTTGAGAAATTTCTCGTACGATATGTGACTGAATGGATATATTATTGATATTTGAGATTATTTTTGATCAACCATTTGGATGTTGCTTTAGTATGAGATCTAACATGATATCTTGGATGAGAGTTCCATATCATGACCAAGGTTGAATATGACGTTGCTAGCATGGCTGTTTGTGAGGCAGGATGAAGAAGCTCCTTCGAAGAGTTGTCTGAGCATAATATGGATATGACATGGATACATTATGATGACATATTGGGATCTGATGAGCAGAAAAATCCCACATATATAATTGGGACCAAGATACTATCATATATTGAGACAATGCATTTGTTTGAAACAAGCTCAGGCTTATGGTTGGCACCTCCTTGAGAGGGAGGATGATTATGGTACCATTTTGAGATTTATATGATTATTTATGTTTTGATATGATATTTTATTTGATGTTCTGTATGAACAGGAAACAATTTCTATTGACACAATCTTGTACTAGATTTGAGTATGATGAGAGTAGTGTTGATCAAGGACACTGCACCAACTCTTCCTCCCTGTATGAGCTTCCAGGGTGAGAAATTGAGATAGAGGGCTCCTAGGATTGAGGGAACTCTAGAAAATATGGTATGACCCCTATCTATTACCCATATGGTCGGATATGTTTCTCCCCTATCTTCAAACAGTCGGAGAATGTTTCTCCCTTGTTTTGTCTTTGCAGAGTATACCCAAGTTGGCATCATATACATAAGCAAGGCTTGTCGGTAATACTACTCCTCATTTGGACAACAATTTGAGAGTGCACTTGGGGTGTACAACCCAAGTCGATTATGATACATGTGTTCTACCACATAACTATTCAAGGTCATCGATGGGAAGATCAGTAGGCAATAAGATGGGTTGAGATAACCCTATGTGATTCCATGTTGAGATTGAGCTCCCTAATGAGCTCCCAGGGTCGAGATATGCTCCCCTATGTGTTTGGATATCCTATTGCTCGATATGAGGTTGTAGATGTATAGATCCCCCATGAGATTCATGGTCGATATGTGCTCCCCTATATGATTACGGGTTGAGATGTCCTCCTCGATGATATGCTCTTCGATGAAGATTAGTGATGATATTCTGAGTAGTAGCCTGATGGAAGAGATTCTTGGTAGAAACCTCATGAATAGAGGGTGGTAGCTTAAGCTTCCCTCTGGTAACAAATTATTCTTCATCTAGATTCGAGAATGTTCAACATACAAGTAGGAACAATCAAGAGTTAAGTAGGAATAAGAAAGGGATAGATCGAAATGTACATTGGTGATTTGTGATTATGAGATACTTGAGTTGGTCATGGCATGATGACTACATGACAAACATGATCAGGAATGATATGCAATGACACTTGAAGACACAAGAATGGCATATTAAACAATGGGCAGATATTGGAAGGTGGAATTCTCCCTAGTTGAGAGGGAGCGTTAATTTTTACAACTGTGGTCAAATTCCACCTTATACATCTCAGATGATTGAGATGATGATTGCATTAGATTCCTCTTTTCGAGAGGACCAAAATCAACCTAAAGACCACCTTATTTGGACAAGAGAAAGTTGGTTTTTGATTCATTCATGTATATTGGGTTAGGTCAGCCTTAAGCACATGTTAAATTGGACAGGTCAGCCTCAACCCCAAGTGTACCCTCATGAAAGCCTATAAATAGAAGATACCTCAAGCTCATTTGGACACAATGATGAAGACATTTTCTCTTCTCTTATTTTCTTGGATTGCACAAGTTTGTTAGAGGAAAGTTCGTGCAAGGGTTTGAAATTTCAAGAGAGAAGCTCACACTAATCTAGGGTTTTCTGATTCCTAGATGTTGGCAAAGAACTGGGCATTTTCAACCCTAGATGTTGTTACATAGTGGTCAAGAAAGTGTCCAGAGAGCCCTAGATGTTGGCACAGAAGCCTATGGGAGCATCCAGGGTTTCAAAGAGAGATTGGGTTGTATTAGTCCTCAGACGCTCACAAAAGGTCGTCCTTAGAGCGTTTGTGCTACCATAGGTGCTCGCACAAAAGCCTTATGAGAGCGTCCAAGGTTTGAGGTAGATCTGGGTAGGTTTTACCCTGGACGCCCTCATCTAGTTCACTTGGGAGCATCCAGATCTGTTCCGGATGTAGTGTTCTAGTTCTGTAGAGAGTGTCCAGGACTGCTATAGACGTTCGCACAACTCCTCCTCCCTACATCCTAGACTCAAATATAAGATTTAAGCATTCTGAAGATTCCGCTTAGTGACAACATTGTTCAACAATATCTAGCAGTTGACTTCAATAAGTGACAACACATTATAGTCATCAGAATCAGGGTTGTAATTATAAGTATGATTAGATTTGTTTCATGGACCAATCCTGGTGTCTCTAAGTGGATGCATGCTTTTCTTTTATTGTTCCTTTATGTTTTGTTGCATTGATAATGATGATGTTGTTATTTCTACATAATTGCATATGTTGATGAATAATGGTGTAGATTTGAATAATATAATGATGATATGGAGTGAAGAAATGCAATTATCAATGCAAAGAACAATATAGCTCTATAAAAACTTAACATAGTTAAGATAAAATTATTGAAAAACGTAAAAATCCATAATCTAAATTTATATATATATGAAAAATTATTTAACAAATCCATAATCAATTAAACAACTTATTCTGATGGTAAAGAAGTTTAGAAGTTGTTAATACAATCATCATGTACTCTATCGTAGCCAATTATGACAACAAGAATTCTTCATCCATAACATCAGTACGCAGTACTCATGTTCTGTAAACGAGTGAAGTTTACTTTCGCAAAAAAGAATATACTGCCAATTGTAGGGATTTATTAAAATATAATTTCGGTCCCCAGAGATCTGTTTACATACGTTTCTCAATTATATTACTATTTTAAAATTTGGCATTCCTGTCCTTTTTTTAAAGATTTTTTTATAGCTAGAACTACAACTCCTAAGAATGAATCTTTTCATTCCTTTTGTCTTTTCTTTGATGTTATAATTTTCTATTTTTTTTTAATTATTAGTTAGATTTGGATTGAAATTAACCAAAAAAAATTAGCGAAAAAGACCATTTTGTATATAAGTTCAACTATTTTTAAAAAATAATTAATATTAATGTAAGGTAGTTAATTTAACCATCAAAATTTAATGTAATAATCAATTTATTATAAAAATTATATTCATGATATATTAAAACAATTAATATAAAAATATATATATTCTTTAATGATTTAACTTTACTATGTTTGTATACAAATTATATATATGGTTAATGTAAAAATACTATATACATTAATGAAAATATCTATTAAACATTTTAACAAATTAATAATAATAAATAATATATATGGAAATGTCTATCTCAATTTATAAGTGAAATTGAAAAATTATAAACATTATCATTTATAAATGGAATAATAACTAAAGGTTTTGACATTTTTTCATCAAAATTATGAATTAAGTTTGGGTAGTCTAATTAATAAATAAAACGGTTCTACTCAAAACATTTTAATGTTTGGTCAATTTTATCCAAAATATTACACAAACATACAAATTATTTGTTTAAGTTATTTAATTTACATAGTTCAAGTGTCACATTGATTTTTCAAAAACAAAGCTAGATATTGTATGGTGAATGCCAAATTAATATTTAGCAAACAAACCACTAATACTGAAGTATATTTTACACATGAAATAAAAATTATAAATTATATTATTTTTAAAATTTGGGTTTACCAAGCTTCAAGATGGATCAACTCTTTTAATACAATTCAAGAGATTTGTCCTATGAGCTTGTAGATCAAAAAGTTGAAATTTCTTAATATCACAAATTCTTTTAAGTAAACAAAAACATTAATTCTTAATTATAGTATCCAAATTAGATGAATCTACTTAATCTTTTTAATAACATAATTTAAAACTTATAAATTAATCTATTTTTATATTATATTTTAATTACACTTTTGAAAATTTGTATTTAAAAAAACATCACAATTATAAAAATTACTAATTACACGTTTAAAATTTTATTTGTAAAAAAAATATCAAGTTAGAAAAATTCCTTAAACAAAATAAGTATAATAAAAATTACA
>APFE030426692.1:0-16588 GCA_000404065.3 Pinus taeda | reverse complement strand
CCATTTTAAATTTAAACTTTGAAATTCTCAATGGTTTGGCCATTCTAGTTTTGACTGCTAGGTTTTTGAATTAGAGCAGTTATTACAACTCTCATGCTCTCACTCTCTGGCCATTTATTTAAAATTTTAAGTAATTTTGTGGATGTCATTGGAACTAGTTCAGTCCCAGTCAGGAATTTTCTCCAGGGAGACAACACATAGTATAGATGTTATTCATGTTGTTTTAATTCTATGTTATTAATGATCTTCATGCTAACCTAATATTATACGAAGGATTTTGGATGTTTGTGTTTGGTTTCATATGTGTAGGAAAATGGAGACTAAGAGTTGAGGTATACCCTAAGCTAGTTGCATTAACAAACTATTGGATTCTCATTTGAGAGGTGTGATCTTTCATCCCCCATATTTCATTTATTTTAGGGTTTGAATAATATAGAGATTGGATTGGAATGTTATTGTACAATTATCACACACATATTGCACATGTATGTCTAGTGATCCCTGAGAAAGGATCATGGAGCGAAAACTCTCTATGGTTGGGTAATTCTAACTACAACACCTCGTATAGACATCAATGATAACACATTGTATACTTCTCATTTTGATTCAAATGCATTGATCTAGTTATGCATCCAAATCCTCTCCCTCAACCATGAACTATTCCAATGTATTCTACTTTGAACCTATTATTCTTCCCCTAGCATTGTATACTTCTCATTTTGATTCAAATGCATTGATCTAGTTATGCATCCAAATCTTCTCCCTCAACCATGAACTATTCCAATGTATTCTACTTTGAACCTATTATTCTTCCCCTAGCATTGACATTAATGACAAGACATTCTCCAACAATCTCCCCCTTTGTCATTGATCTCGATCATCTACATTTAAGATGTGTTGATGATTTTTAAAGTTCATAATGTTTTTCATATATCTTTACTTAAGAAATATATACATGATAACTCTCACATAATTCATTGGAAAATGCTACAAGTGGAACCCGAAGGAGACTTTTTAAAAGAGCCTCTTTGTATCCTAGACCTAAAATAGATCTCGCTGCGGAATCGAGCCATCATTTGGGTTAAGGTGAAATGGAAGTATTTAAATCTTAAAGAGGCTACATGGGAGGAATATTAAATGCAGAAGAATTATCCAACATTGTTCCAGAGGGAAATAACTAAGAAATAAACATCAGGGATAGTGAGAATTAAAGGGGTGGTGGGGGGGCCAGTGGGAAATGTAATACCCCTCTCTTGTAGTAGTGTTGTTTTCTTTCATTTACGTTAGTGCGATTGGAAGAAAGAAAATCCATAGAGTACATTGAAATGCTTATGTAAATATATAGTTTTATTAGCAAGTAAATAATTGGATTGAAAGCACTTGGGAATGAGACAGTTGAGTACGTGATTTTTACCAAAGAAAATATAAATAAAAATCTCATTAGTAAATGAGATTGATATAACTCTTCCATGACAAAGATTCTACATAAGATTTAATGGATAGGAGAGAAAATCCATTAAATCACCTAGCTGGGGAAAGATGCTAAGCATGGATAATAATAAAACGTCGCGGGAAAAGAAAGCAGGCTTTAAAGGAAAATCTTATGCTAGTGGAGTTAAGAACCACAAAAGCGGGATGCCACTACAGGAAAATTTGATTCTGGAATGAAAAGTATAAACCCTCTATTAACAGGATCAATAGGGGTTGTTGATATATTTGGCAACTACTCTCAGATGAGGGGGAACTAGAGATACAATTCATGGTTGGGTGGCTAGTGTGCTCATCAAGTGTAATTTTTGCAACTATTTTGGCTAAGAAATTTGTGCATAATTATCTTTGTGAATGACTCAATAAATATTTTGATGCACCTTGTTATATATTTTAATATATAGTCTATTTTAAGGATTGGTATAGAAAATGATATATGCTCACCTTGTAAATATTGAAATTAATATCCAATGCTATGATAGATAACATGATGTTAATCTTGTAAAATATTTTGATAAATATATCATGTTGTGATAAATAATGTGCTGAGGAATGATATAACTCTGATAATGAGTAGAAATTAATATATAAATCCATGAAGGATTATTTTTGGTGAATTTATGTCAACCAACTCCAAAGAGCTGTAAATTCCATGCAAAGTATGATTATCTTCTCAATTTATATATTCAATTACTTTTAACACTTCTTTAAATATATTTTTGGGATGATAATTCTATGCAGAGTGTGCAAAGTATCTCATAGGCTTATTAATTAATGAGAAATCACAATGTGTTCAAGACAGAAGGGAAGGAAATTTAACTAGTTCCACTGTGTAAAACTGTGAATTCTTAAGAAAAAAATTAGCGTCCTAAGAACAACACAGAAGAATGTATAAACTCTAGTTTTAAGAATGAATTATTATAATTAAGTAAGTAACATAAAAGGAAGCAAAAGTTATAGCATTATTAGCATCTATAAAAATGATTGATATCTAAATCACGAATGAAATATGCATATACGAAAAATAAAATAAAAATTAAGATTTATAGGAAACATTTGAGTGATCATATTATCAAAGAAAAAAATATTGATATAGAGAAAATCGAGGAATAGTGCCACCTGAAAATCTTCATACTAATGGAGTAAATAAGTTAGTGACTTTTGATAAGAGACATAAATCACACCAAAAAGATGTCATAAAATTTTGTGCAGTGGAATTTAGATGATCCCATGTGAAAATTTCTCAGACTGAAATAGTAAAAGTATTAAGAAGGATTTGGAACTTAAAATTATAATAACCATAGATCATTTTGCCGATTTTTTACTTGAGTAACTATTGGTAACAGGTAAATTACAATTGTGAACCCGTGAACTACTAGCAGTAAAGCCAGATGTGCAAAATGTAATTTTAGACAAAGTAGTATTAAACTATTTTCCTTATTTTATATCACATACAATACTCATGTAAGTAATTTCATTTGAGTAAATATACATGAAACAAAATATAGTCATGGACAACCTATGACAATATTCACTCTAACCAAACTAGTAAATAAAAAAATAGAGTGGCATGAGAAGTATGGTACATGGAATTGATACAAACAACAAAGATATTTAGAGTTCCCATTTTATTTAAAACCAAAACACTAAGATTTAATATATAATCCTATGTGACCTCCCTTTTAAGGAGCAATGGCAAACGATGAAAAACATACACAAAGTCGATAATTATGTAACAATAACAATAATAGTCGAAGTGAGTGGGGAGTATATTAAAAGCATGTAATACAGAACAAACATTTACATAACTCTTAGGGTTTAAATTATAAATGGAGAATACACTATATGTTGCAATTCGGTGGTGTTTGGTGGTGAACCGAGTTCACTCGTTCAACTGGAAGAATAGTTATGTTCAAGCTCTACAATATAAGGAGGGGTCTAGATGAACCACCAAATTAAACATTGATCTATTGAGATAGACCCAGTATGGAGACTCTGTACATCCATAATAGGCAACAAATCGAATGGAAACTTATTAATAAGGAAGGAATTTTCATGTTGCAGTGAGAACGGAGATTAGTAGTTGCGTATTTTCCACTTAAGAGACATACTTATAATGGTCATGAGGGCCAAAATACCTGCAATGCATCCAACGAATATAATTAGCCGAGTGTGATGCGTAAGGGAAAATAACAAGTGAATTGTAGAAACCCAATGTCAAATTTAAGAGAAAACTACATATCTAAGAGAGAGTTGATAAAAAAGAGTAGTTTGATGTGAACTTTTGAACGTCAAGGAGGAAACTACGGGAAACCAAAAACTAAGTTCAAGAAAAAATTTATATGCTGGGCACATTGGAAAAAACCACTAAAATATATGTATACAAAAAGAAAACTAAACTTGGAAATTTATTCACTCTAACCTGTTGAAACATATACGGTAATCATGGATCCTCGTAAATGAATGTTGTGCTATGGAAAAATGGATTCGGATTTAAAAAACAATAATAAAAACCCATTAGTGGAGAAGTGGGAACACCACTACAATAGGAAACATTTCACAATTAGTCTAAAATTTTATTGCCAGGTATAAGAGTAAGACAAAATTAATTTGATAGTTACATCTAATTGCAGTAAAAACACAAAAAAATTACCTTTTGACGTAACATTTTGTCATTGCTTGTGCAATAAGAAGAGGTCCATTTAGATATTCAATATTACAGGGCATGGATCAACACGCCTTTCACTTGAAACAAGCATTTGGCCTAGTAGCTTAAAATAAAATTGTTGGGTGTGATCTCGAACAAGTGCTCATAGCAAAGGTGGCTAGTGATAAATAATACCGGAGGGGCATCAATCCTTGTCTTAGACATTAATGCATGTTAGGGTCCTGCCCCTGCCCACTCATCCTCTGGCAAACACCTCTTCTAGGGAACTTCTAATTTGTTCTATATTTTCCCCCTTTTTTTTTAATATGAGGGAGATGTTTAATTCCCCCACTAGTCAATATGGAGGTTGCATGTGCGACAGCATGTCTGTTTTAATATTACAAATTTTCTTCACATAGTCTCTTTTTCTCTTTTATATATATATATAACTTTCATTTATATTTTTATGACCATACAAATATTAGAAATCTTGAATTAAATAAAATATTTAGGAATTAAATATAATATTGGTACATAACTCCGAATCCAATGGCGGACGAAATCAGATCATATCACATAAAGTCAAATACGGTGGATGAAACCGGCCAAAATTTGAAGTCTTACATCCTTCACGTTAGATAGATAGGCGCTCAATGGTTTAGTGCGACAGCATGTTAAGTTTACATTTAAAAATAAAATTAATAAATATTTAAGATAATATATTAAAAATTAGTAATAATAAGAATATAAAATGTATAATTATACATATTTTAACCATAAATGTAATATAGTATTAAATTATATTAATGTTTATTTTAATATTATAAATTTGTGTTCAATAGGAATTCTCTTTTTCATATATAATTATAGTAACTTTCATTTATATTTTTATGACTATAAAAATATTTATAAAGTATTTTTTGAAATGATAATACATAAATAATTGATTTTATGTTTAGTTGGAATGTAATAGTTAAAATAATAATAAAATATTTTATTGTTAGTCATCAATAAAATGTTGAATTTATAAATTAATTTCTTATATTTTGGTGGATAGTTATCTATATTTTTACTCTCAGTTGTTAAGAACACATAAATAATGATAGAGAATAGCAATCAACCCAATTTAATTTTTCATTTTCTTAAAAAAAAAAAGCCCTAACTAATGACAATTCCCCTCATTCTTAAAAATAAATCCATTTAACATTTCGAAAAATATATTAGTCTCAACTAGCACCCAACATTTAAGAAAAAAGTAAATGAAAAAAATGAGTTACCACACCTTGATTCTTGGAGTGGAAAATGAATTATTTCCCTACAATTGTTACTCAAGTGTAAACAAAAATAAACAAAAATTATCATAATAGCTACTATCTATAGGCTCAAAAATGTTGGTCAAACTACATGCCCACTATAAAGAATAATAAACAAAACACATTTTCCATGAGGCTCAAAGTAGAATATAAATAATGAAATATCTATAGATTAATGGCCGAGTATATTTTACCAATCTATGAACCTCAATCTAATTTCTAAAAGAAAGCAGTTATCAAAAGGCAACAAGTGTCTTTTTCCATGAACGAACTAAGTGAGAACATCGTTATTAAATTTTAATATTTCTAATATTGCACCTTTTTATGTGATTTATAATAATAAAATATTAAATTAAAATCACCACAACTTATTTCCATGAGCATGAGAATCCATAGAATTTTCGAAGAAGGTTAGCACTTACAATAAAAATAAAATTCTATAAAGTAGGTCACATAGTAACAACCATAGATATCTAGAAAAAACAAGGTAGAATGAGCTTAATACACTTAGTTGCATGCCACATATTTGTGCATGATGATTGCAAATGAGTAAGTAACTTACTTGGCACATAAAGAAACACAAAGATGGTGGAACAAACCCTTGAGATACAATGAAATGTCCACTTGTTCGTCATAATTTCCAATATTATCCTTTCAACTTTATTTAGTGTATTCCTTACAAGGTGGACATCCATCATAAATAATTGGCAAAAACCACTCATGCACAAGTTCCATCATCATGGGGTCGTTGCCTGCCAATATCTGTTGACACAGTTGAAGACGAACAATGCAAAAACACCATCCTTCTATTGTTCCTCCATTATATATTTTACCAGCAAATCTTTATGTTGAATTGTTGTTCTTCGTTACTTGGAGCATCTGAACCAAGTTGTAGGAATATATATTCCTTTAGAATTGTCCTTTGCCCTTGTGCCCCACCCATAAAATAATGGTAGATTACACCATGAAATAACTCTTGTTGTGGAATTTTGGTAACACCAATCTGTTACCAGGTGAAAACAAAAGAATAAAAATGGATTGCACTCTACCCTTTGCTTTCGAGCCATGAATTCACAACGCAGATCAAAAAATAATCTTATTTCATAAAATGCCTCTTTATTTTGTTTGATTCGACAGGGAAAGTAAATGAATGCAACTAGCTACAAAATAATTCATAACCGATTCTCAACATCAACCATTGTTTGAAATTAATTTTATTTAATTTGTTAATTTAGCTCTCTTCCCAAATGAATTATAAATAAATTTAACTTCAAATATGAAATTCGCAAGTAAAAATTTCATTTTTTATTATGCCTGTGATTTGTAGTGGCGTTAGGGATATACATATTCCCCCCATTAAAGATAATTCCATCCTTGGTGTTCATCTCTAATTTATACTCATTACATTGATCTTAGAACAATGAAAAGTGTATCCTTCCACTTCCAATGAAGGATTTTGTTTCCAGGAAATACCATTAAATACAACAATAATATCTTTATCTATAATCATAAGCATTTACATCTTTAAAAAATATTCAATCTTTATGTTCAATAATTTATCCATTGCTCAATTTTATAACAAGCAAAAGCAAAGTTTATATACCAACGTACTGTTACTTTCCAATTACTCTTGGAAATCATGGTCACTTTATGCATTAAGTTTAATTAAATGTGGTTTATCAACTATGATAAGAACTCTAAGCATGTTTTAATTTCCCAACAACAAGCACCTAGGATTATTTCACAACCTCCATTGCATGCACCCAATTGGGTATGACCCACAAATGCAATTAGTATCTCTTAATCATAATCACATTACTTTTAATCATAGTTTTTCAATCAAATGAAGTGCTTTAGCTATTAATAATTTATGCAATGTCAAGTGATATTTTAATCACAATACTTCTATAAGTACTTAGAGAGCACCTACCTCTCCAATCATCGAAATGATCAAAGTAGTCATAGTTGCACCAAGTGCATATGGTCTTAGCCCCTCCTAAAGACATCCACAATACTAGAAATACAATAGAGGGGCTACACATCCAATAATTCCTCCTAGAGCTCTAGGATCCTTTCCTCTATGGATATATAGGAAATTCTTATACAATCATACAAAATGTTTAATCATCACTTACCTGGTTTGCCACGAAAACCATACTGGGGAAAATAATTCTCCTCCCAATAATTGGAAACTTGTTTCCACAACTAGAATGAGCCAATTTCACATCCAATATGATTCCGCAATAGTGATCAAACTTGGTCTAAAACAAAATTACACTTTGCCGCATCTATCATATTCCTCTAAAAGTTTCCTGTGTTGAAGAATTTAAAGCTCAAAAACTCACTCTTTTGGGCCTTCTCCAATAGGCTCCAAAACTATCAAGGTCACCTGAAGCTTTTGCCCTCTCCCCATCTTGGACAAACTTTTTCCCTTATTAAGATCATCTATCTCTAGGGAGAGGAAATGTGGGCAAGAAATTACCTCTGTTGATGGCCTTGCTTGGGCATTTCCCTACTATCCTATAAATGTCTAGGATGAAAAACTCTATTTTAGCACATTTTCCCACTGTAATTTACATAACTGACCATATGCACCTTAACCTTGTTTTTCTTTATTTATATGCATTGTCATGCCATTACAGCTGATTAACTTTCCTAGTTTCCCTATGATGCCCCTTAACTCAACTACCTTTCCTTCCCAAAAAGATATCAAGAAATGTTCTTGAAAATTAAAATCTATCGTACCCAAATATTGTAGCCATTGGACTCCTAGTACAACATCAACACCGCCCATTGGAATGGAGATAATTAGAATTTTCGATACATATTCCCCCATGGTTAGACTGAGATTATGGAATTTTCCAGGACAATTTATAGTTCCTCCATTTGCAACCATCACTTGACACTCTATTGTTGGATATAGGAAGCAATTCAATTCCTTGGCTATCTTACAATGAATAAAATTATTGTTACTACCTGAATCAATCAACATTATCACCTTTTTATTCTTGATTTATGTCCTTCTATCTTGAGAGTTTGGGGAGTAGTAATTCTTTCTAATGTAGTACAAGATATGGTCGGATTCATTTATTCTTTCTCTGGGGTTGGTTCCTGGTGTATATGGTCTTCTTTTGATGTTTCTTGTTCCTTTACTTCTTCTTCTTCATAGTCTATGTAAAATAATTTCTTCTCAGCACACTTATGACCTTTAGTTTAATTTCTATCACAACTATAACAAAGCCCTTTTTCTCTTTTTTCTTCCAATTGCTATGGTGTCAACCTTGTAGGTTTTGGAAGGATAAGAGAGGCAACACTTCCATATCTATAGTTTTGAGTGGTGGACTTCTTTGTTTCCATAATTTCTCTTTCAACTTTTCTTGCCACCCTGAATTCCTTCACCAATGAATCAGTTTCTGAAAGGAAAACCTCATGTTGGATGTTATAATTTAATGTCCCTCTAAAGGCATCAATACTATGTTCCTCTGAAATATCATTTACCCTTTTATTCAATTTTTGAAAGTCCTTAATGTGCTCCTCCATTGAACCCTTTTGTTTGAGATTTATCAATTGGTTAAAGAAGTTGTTTCTATTTATATCCTCATAATGTTCTACCATTTCCTCCTTAAAAATTGACTAAGCGAGAAGTGGTTTACAAGAATGAAGACATCGATGCCATACAAAAAGATTTGGTTTTAAATATATAGTTGCAATGCATGCCTTTTGTGTGTGTTTCACATTATGGAGATCAACATATTGGTCCATTTGTAATATCCATGTTACCCGATCCTTGCCATCAAAATTCCTCATATCGATATATGCAATATGGTGGGTATTCAATCCAATGTTAGATTCTATGAAATCCTGATTAACATTTCTTTTTTTCTCATCATGAGTTTCATCTATTATCTTTTCGTCATTAGGAAGCGTTTGTTGTAGCAACTTTGTCAACCCTTCCATGTCTACTTTTAAACCATCCTTAAAACATTCCATGTCTTATTTTAAACAATTATTCAAACCATCCATCTTAGCTTGCATTTCCTTTTTGGATACTCTTTGCGAGAGTGAAATTTGTTGCTTTTGGCATTGTAATTTTGATATATCATATTGTGTTTCTTCCTCTTCTTCATGCATCATAGTACAGATTTATGGTTGCTTACTAGGTGCTTCATTTTTCTTACTTTGAGTCATTTTGGAATAAAACAATGATATTTATGCTTCAATATGCCACTTGAATCACTTCAACCTGATCTTTCAAACAAAACTTATTCAAATTTTAAAACAATACACACTTTTTTCTTGCTTTGTAGGAGCTCAGTATTGAATTTTTTGTATCTCTATAAATTTGGATCTTCAAGGTTTGAAATAAGGTCTTATGGTGTCCCTCTATGTATTCCTTCCAATGCCACAAGTCAGACTAAATTTTGATTCTTCAAGGTAAAGTTATGTCAAATATCCATTGATGGCGTGATTATGGACTCGTTCAGTAGAGTGAACTTTTACAGAGTTCCACGTACCACTGTTTTGAACTTCGACACTGAAAATGATACACAAGATACTACAGTCCGTTCAATTGTGGAAATGTTTTACAAAATTCAAATCCAGTGCTCGTAGAGGACGATATGATTATTTTATCAAGGCCACCTATGTGAGATAAAATTTTGGAGCATGCAAAAACCATAACTTATGTGGATCATATCTGTCAAACTATACTGAAGAAATAGCTGAAATTTTTACACGCATTTCATCAGGATTTCAGCTCTTCGTGGTAAAAATTTTAGCTTTTGAACCTTTGTAGAAAAATAGTTATAGAAAAAATTCCACAATGACCTGTTTGCAACAGCGAAACCATTGAAACCAAAGCTCTCATACCAAACGTTATGCATCCAACTCAGAAAATGATAGATCAATGAATAAGAAAGTATCCTCTTTGAGGGGAAAGACTCCTTTACATTACATAAATGAAAAATTCTTGGATGATACAAATTAAAATACCTCCTTTCTATATATATGAGTCTAAGGGGTCACAATATAATCACAGCCTACATAACAATAATAATGATAGTCGGCTTTGATGGGGCACAATAATAACAATATGGGGACTACATGGGCAAAACAAAAGAAATGGGGCTATGCCAACAACAAAAATAAGGTGCTACACTGGTAGTATAACGACCTACCAATGTTACTACTCGAAATAAACAAAAATAACACACTAATTATGCTAAACCCATTTTAAGTTACTTGTGCATACAACACGACAATCACACAACAACACATGCCAGAACTCTATGACAAAGAAAATGAGGAAAGAAAGAGATTAGGAAGCTGAACTCCATGGTATTCCATACCCAACTAGGGAAAAAAAAGGGGAGAAATTTTAATGAATGACCGTGGTACCTCTAAGGGAGATGGGAATAAATAAAACCTCTGTGTCAAACCCAAGCCCTCCAAATGCTAGTCAATTTCATCACCTGGCGGGTACCTTAGTGAAGTAAACATAGCGTAACACTTGAAAGTAAGATAAATCTCATTGATTCCACAAGCTTATTAAGAGGATGATTACAAATTTTGAGTAGAAGGACTCCAAATAAAGACCGTTCTAGTTATTCCTCTCTGTCTCCAAGCTGAAAATGCTACAGTAGAAGGGTACAACTACATAAAAGCGCCAAATGGCCATGACAATTAGATTATAGGTGCATAAACCCTCTCACCCTCACAAAAATGTTTTATGAATAAACAAAGTGAAATGAGAGGTGAAAGAGTTAAGGTTCGAGTAGATAAACCAAAACCTTAGAATGAAATCGTGTAAATCGTTGCGACCCCCAAGTAGTCATACATATTATATGCCTTAGAACTTATGTAAGGTACAATTTAGGTAAGGACATACAAAAATTACCTCATAAGGTAACAACATTTTTATCATTAGAAGTATCTATACAAAGTATACTAAAACAATGAGTATATCTACATCAAGGATATACATATGGATTGAGATCGCTAATTGATTACCAAATTTCATAGTGTGAATTTTAAGATAGAATGTTATGTTCTAAACTCAAATGTATGTGTTATTTTTAGGGGCCAGTGCATGTTACAACGAGACAATATCCATGTAGAACATTGTAACTAAAAAAAACAAATTTAGGCAAAAATTGGGTACGTGACAAATGGTATCAGAGGATAAGTTAAAAAACTAGGCCTACGGGAAACCACTAGAGTGAATAAACTTGTAAATTATGGTGTATATCGGTTTCATTCCTTAGTGAATCTCAGCTTCATCAAACATCTATCAGTCCTCTCATACTACGCCCGGGGTGTTTTGCTTCAATTCAGAGACTCGGTCTTTCTTCCACCTGTATACATGATATTCCCGTTTATGAATCTCAAACTCCACGGGTTGTTTCAAACCTGTGGACTTGCTACATGAGAGGAATGGTCCCCTTGCAAGATTTTCCTTCGGTACATCTCAGACATGTACTTTCATGCTCTTTTTCAATTCAAGCTTCGTTGTCACCATCTGACTCACAGACCTCCAATGCTATGTGCCAATGGATGTGGTTCCCAGTGGACTTCCTGTAGCTTAATACATCCTTGAACTCAAAAGCATCTTTGAAAATTCTATTTTCAAACACTTACCTTTCCATCGACGAATGCCACCTTAAAACCTTCGACTTCCATTCTTGGGGTTCCTTGTTTCCTTGAATATTCAAACGTGTCCTTGATGACCTGCATATCTTCAATTCAGACACTCCTACGCATAAGGGCTAAAATCATAACCAAGACATCTACCTTTCCTTCCACCCTTAGATCCAAACTTCTCAAAGAAGTGATCTTTAGGTAGGCCATCAAAAGTTCTGCTGCACCATTTTGGTAATATGCTCTGCTTTAACTTCACCCTAAGGGAATTATGAAGAACCCATTGATCCTTCTGTCTTGTCCCAACTGTCTTTGGGGATTGCTCTTTCACTCTTGCTTGGGCATTGTCTTCACCTTAGCTCTTATGCCATGTTAATTTTAGGTATGTTCTATGCTAGAGCAATTTATTTAAATTTTCACAGTTATCAATCACATCAACATTAAGATAAACTACAGATAGAACATAAATATAAATCGCATAAGACATGCCAAGACAAGAGGACACAAGATGTGGCGGTAGCTAATGACAAACTCCATAATGTGGGGAAACCCTTGATCAATTTTTCTTTTCTGTTCTTCAAAGTCCTGCAGAGAAACTGAGAGAGATAGTACATTTACAATAGAAGTCAATAGTTTGACTTATGATATCTACAGAGATAAGTTGAAGACATATTGCTTCAACTAATTCTCTAAGGTGACTTCTTCACCTATTATAGTGTTGCACCTTGTCCATTTGCTGCACCTTACCGTGTAGCACCATCATGTTGCATCATACTATGCTGCCCTTACATCATGTTGTTCATGCATCATTTTGTCCATGATCATGCTTCCCATTCATCATGTAGCTCCTGGCTAATGTGCATCATCATGCTGCAACATACTATGCTGCCCATACATCCTGTAGCTCCTGGGTAATGTGCATCATCATCATTATGTTGCTTGTGCATCATCATGCTGCAATACTATAACACTATCATCAGCCTTAGCTACTTGCTATGGCTTGCAGCCTAGCAAAGTAGCTAGGCTATAGATCCCAAATCGTCCATGCAGTCTCAAACTACACAATCATGTTGTCATCTACAGTAATCCATTTTCAATATATATATTACCCGAGTGTGAAAGTTGTGCATCTATATATATTGCCTGAGTGACAGCGTGTCGCCTGAGTGGCTCCGTGTGTATATATATTCATTGAGCTGCTTATCCACCTGGGTTTTACGTATGTATATTTATTGAGTTGTTGTTGTGTATCCACATACATTCATGAAGTTGTTGCTTACATTACTATGTAGACAACATATATATATTGCATATATTACAGCGTTCCATTCCAGTGAGCAACAATGATCTCCGATAGGCTCTTCTAGCCTTTTTCTATCCTCACGCTTCATGAAGACTCATCCCATACATAACAATCTCTCGATTTGTAATTTTGTGATGCCAAATGGATGACTGTTATAGGTCAGCGAAGAGAGAACCCTTTGCTTCAATATGCGGATGCAGATAATGGGAGAGATAGGGCTCCTCTAGCCCTTAGATGGCTTTGGTCTCTTTGGTATTGACCTATCCATCCAATCTGGGGCCAGATTAGATCTACAACCCAACAGTATTCCCATGAAACCCTAGATCAGAGTAGAATGCCGCTTAAGAGAACATACTTCGTATGACGTAAAAAACCTTCTCTGATGACTACTGCTACCTTCTCTCGTTTATCCTTTCACTTTTCTTTCCTTCAAGAATGAATCAGGAGTGAATATGTGTATGCATATTACTAGGGCATCATCCACGTATAAGCTAGGGCATCATTCAATGCATCTTCTTGATAAGTTGTTGGTCTGCTTGATAATAAATCCATAATCAAAATAAATTCATATCTCCGTAAATAGTTATCGGAATTGGATGATCTTTAGATCAATCCTACACCTCTCGACGAGAGGGATCCAAGAAGAGAGAGGGAGGGAAGAAGAAAGACATATAGAGTGAGAAGTGAAGAGAGATGGAGTGACCATGGAGAGATAGAGATAAAGTGTGTGTTCATGGGTGAGATAAAGAGACATATATCGAGAGATGGAGACAAGGGGGGAGAGAAGGAGAGATAAGGATAAAGTTATGGATATAGTAACATAGTTGGAGAGAAAGAGAATATTGGAGGGAAAAGTCAGAGAGAGAGAGAGAGAGAGAGAGGGAGGGAGGGGGGAAGATAGAGGGTGGCAGGAGAGAAAGGGAGACAGAAGAAGAATGAGATAGATGAGTTCAGAGAGAGGAAGAGAGCAATGGGGCAAGATTGAGGATTTCAAGAGAGAGAGAGAGCGAAAGAGAGAGAGATAGAGAGAGAGAGAGGGTGAGAAAGAGGACTTGAGAGAGAGGAGGAGATAGGGAGGAAGACAAGAAGAGAGAGGGAGGGATAGAGATATGTAGTTGGAGTGGGAGAGAGGGAGGAAAGAAGAAATACATAGAGAGGGAGAAGTGAAGGGAGGGAGGGAGTGAAAAGAGAGATATGTTCAGATAAAGAGGCAAAGCAAGAGAGATGTAGAGAAGGGGGGAGGGGAGAAAGAGGCATATAGTAACAAAGTTGGAAGGTGAAGAGATAGAGAGAGAGGGAGAGGATGTGAAAGAGTGGAGAGAGGTAGGGAAAGAGAGATCCATAGATATGGAGTGAGAGAGCGTGTGTCTTTGGAGGGGTGAGATAAAGAAAACATAAGGATAGACGGAGAGAAGTAGAGATATAGATGCATGGCAGAGAGAGGGAAGAATATTTCTTGCACTGCATACATTGACTTTAGTGTAGATGGTGATTTCTAATCCTTTTTTATTACTTGCACTAGATGCATTGATTTTAGTGTAGATGTTGATTTCTAATGATATTTGATTATTTGCACTAGAACCATTAATTTCAATGTAGATTATTTCTGATCCTATTTGATTTCTTGTAGTAAATGTATTGATTTCAGTGTAGATGGTGATTTCTAATCCTATTTTATTTATTTCACTAGATGCATTGATTTTAGTGTAGATGGTGATTTCTAATCCTATTTGATTTATTGCACTAGATGCATTGATTTCAATGTAGATGTTTATTTCTAATCCTATTTGATTTCCTACACTAAATGCATTGATTTCAATATAGATGATTCCTAATCCTATTTGATTGCATGCACTAAATGCATTGATTCCAGTGAAGATTGTTATTTCTAATCCTATTTGATTGCTTCCATTAGTGTATTTATTTCAATGTAGATGTTGGTTTCTAATATTACTTTCTTACTTGTACTAGATGCATTGATTTTAATGTAGATGTTGATCACTAATCCTAATTGATTTCTTTCACTAAATGCATTGATTTTGGTGTAGATGGTGATTTTTAATCCTATTTGATTTATTGCACTAGATGCATTAATTTCAATGTAGATGCTGATTTATAGTTATATTTGGTTGCTTGCTCTAGGTGCATTGATTTCAATGTAGATGATTTCTAATCATATTTGATTGCATGCACTAAATTCATTGATTTTAGTGTAGATGGTGATTTCTAATCCTATTTGATTGCTTCCACTAGATGCATTGATTTCCATGTAGATATTGGTTTCTAACCTTATTTTCGTATTTGCACTAGATCCATTGATTTTGAATGTAGATGTTAATTTCCTATCCTATTGGTTACTTGGATTAGATGCATTGATTTTAGTTTACATGGTGTTTTCTAATACTATTTTATTTCTTGCATTAGATGCATTGATTTGATTGTATATGTTGATTTCTCATTTGATGCAATTGGATGTATGATGGTACATTAAGTTTAAAGTGATTGAATCAATAGTGCATTGATTTCAATGTAAGTGAAAAAAATTATTGACAATGTACATTGATTTTTCTATTATAGTAATTCAACCTATAAATATTGGAGAGCAAAGAGAGATAAGGTATGATGTTTACCGCAACAACTCGATCTAAATATTTAAAGGGCTTACAATTTCAACTTTCCTTTCCATATAATCGATATGAAAATATCATAAACCTAACAAGCATGAAAATAAGAATATTAGAAGGAAATAGTTTGAGATTGACCACAATGAACACTATTTGTAATTGGCTACAATTTTATTATTCACATTTTCTATCATTCAACACTATTACATTGTCACATTGCATTCAAAATTTTTATTTCATCAATTTTCGTCATTAAAGTTATTGATAATATTTATCACTAACACAAATTAAAATTAAAATGACCAGGTAAATCTCAAACATATTTAAGATGGTTTACCAATATTAGATGTTTTTCACATATTATTGATAAAATTAATCATATGTTTGATAGATTTTCCTTGGCTGCACACGACTGAAACCAGCCTAGACACATCTTAACTCCAGATCTATCAAGCACTGAGAGTGATCAAATATCTCAAGGTGCAAACCTTTCATCATGTTTTCCACTCAAAAAATATGTTTTCACCTTGAGAGATTCAATCACTTTTGGCACTTGATAGATCCAAAATTAAGATGG
>APFE030426688.1:0-12515 GCA_000404065.3 Pinus taeda | reverse complement strand
ATCACAATTTTGCACATAATTGTATAATTAAAGTAATTGTACATCAAATCATTTTTCTAGATTGACTTTACTCGCTAGGTATTTTAGATAACATCTCAATTATACATTAAAACTAGGAACTAAGTTTAACTAATTGAAAACTATTATACAATGATTAATATCATAGAATAAGTGCAACACAAATAAGAGTAAATATCTCCAAAACAAGTGTTTGTCTTATCTTTTGTCTAGTTGAGTCTTCATCAAAATCTTCTACATTGAGCTCCATTAAAACCACCCATTCTGAGCTTGACTCTTCATCAAAATCTTCTAGATTGAGTTCCATTACAACCATCCATTCCGAGCTATACCTCCACTTGATCCATTGAAGACACATTTGCTTCATACTAGTGAAGTACCAACCATTCTATTGATGTACTTCAACATCTAAGAAAATAATATAGATATTAAATTTATTTAAGTCAATATTACAACATGGCCTTCATCCAATTTTACATACACATCATCATTTATTTATCCTATTTACTAATATCAATGTCTCTGAACATATTGTTAAATCTATCCCTATTTTTTAGTCTATTGTTGGTACTACATAGGAGAGATATATGGAATATATTTAGTAGGAGAAACTATAGTCCTTTTGTCTATAATCTCATAAACAACCTTGCCAAATTAATAATAACTAGGATAAGAAAGGAGAACAAACTTAATAAATCTCACTAAGATATTTAATTAGGTTAGTTAATCACATACTTAATAATGTAAATGTCATGTCATGCAAGGAAGCAACATCATTTAAATCACAGAATAGGAAAGCACATCATGAACATAGATATACCTTGAAACCTCATAGGGAAAGAGCCAATAAATATTTAATTTTATTAAACGTCTCATGAGAGTATTCACCCCTCACTCAATGGTTGTAATGGAGTCCATTCCTTGACCATTCTCATAAAATCTTACAAATAAATATCAATTTAAATACAACATAACTAGCTAGAAGGTATTACATTAATCACGATATCATTTACCCACAAATCCTCGAACATTATGACCTTGTGGCGTGGTTGCTCCCATAAGTGGATTATCTTGTAGTTGACATTCCTCCAATCTAAAGACAACTATTCTTTTCTTTCCATAATGTTAAATATAATTTGTCCTTCACATGAGTTACAATATTTTCCTACAATTATTACTATTAGCAAACTCTCACATTCAAATAATAAATATTTTCCTAGTTATGCTTCAAACATATTTTCATATGCATAATTAAAATGCATATAAAGTATTGAGACATGCCTCTTATTAACATTGCACACGCATTATTTAAAAGTACATAACTACCAAAACATGTTTCTTTATCCATGCATGTGGATGGTTATGAACCATGCATAATCATTCAAAATGCATAAGGTAAATTGCATACATATCACCAAAGAATGCTCATTCATCCACTCTTCACATGCATTATAAGAAAAGCAGAAAATACATTTTATCTCTGCCCACTAGAGTACATTGATATTAGAATATTCACTAAATTTAAAAGAAATGTCATGTTTATCACTATTTGTTCACATAAGAAAAGGGAAAAACTTTGCAAAAGTCATACATCAGAACCAATCTTATTTTCTCTACATATGACCACATTCTTTTCAAAAAGAAATTAGCCTAACCATTAATATCTTGATTCTTGTAAATGCATATTCTTTTCCAAAGGAAGCTAGCACCATAGTTATTATTCCTTTGTATATGAGCACACATTATTTCTCAATAAATGTAATACATTAGGATTCTTTTTTGCATATACGCACTCGCTATTTTCAAGGACACTAATACAATAGCTAATCTTTTTATGTATATAAACACACATTTTCTTCAGAAAAAACTAACTAGTTAACAATTCCTTTGTGCACCTCAACACCTATTATTTTAAATAAATCTAACCCAATGGCTATTTCATTTCCATGTGTGCAAATACATGTTCAATTTCAAGAAATATGTCTCAAGATTCTTTCCATGCATGCAGAAACATATTTCATTTTCAAGAAACTGTCACAATAAACTATTACTTTCGTACATATAAATACATATATCCTTTTTCCAAAAGAAAACTAACTTAATAACCATTCTTTTCATGCATGCAAATGCATAATCTTTTTTTAAAAATATGCAATCATAATAGATACTCTTTTAAGAAATCTATAAAAAAAAATAGACACATATTCCTCTTCTAGGAATTTAGCACTAAACAACGTGTTCTTTTTCAAATGATACCATGAGGATTATCTATTCTTTTTAACCAAAAATACATAATTACTTATCTCTTGGTGTAATTAGGCCTCGTTTGTGCATGGTGAGGAATATGTGACTACATTCAATCTTTGGATTAATAACTGATTGTTTGCCATCCTTTCATCCATGAGATTGACAAAAATTGGAATCCTTGAAAGGTAGTCGTGTTGGAGAATGTAACTAGTTTTGGTCTTCATAATATGTACCATTATGTAAAAAGAAAAATGAAAATAAAAATAAAATTATTTTTATTTTTCTAGATAAGCATGTTCTTCATCCTTCTTGGTTTTTGAGTCAAAGAGTCAAAGTCTTATTTTGGACCTATTGAAGAAGAGAAGGAAAAAGAAAATTTTAATATAAAAAAAATTGGATAGAAACCCCTCTAGATGCCAAGTCAACCTACATGTCAAGTCGGCTTCATCCCAATGGACGTGTTTATTCGCACCCCCTACAATCTATATAAATAGAGGGTATATGGAGCTCATTTGGACACACATACATATAGGTTTCTGGTCTGAAATGTCACAAAGAAGATATAGAAGATGAGGAAGGTTGAAATCTGAAAGAAAGGGTTTCTTCTGGGAGCTAGGGTTTGTGGATGTTCTATCTTAATATATCTCTGGTAGTTGGTCTTTTGTTGATGAATCTACTGAAAGGAAGGAAATTTTGGCTCAGAATCTAGAGGCGGGAATTTTGTGTTTATGGGTCTTCGATATCTCATTTGATATGATTCTATAAGAAGAGATTTTACGGGTTTTCACCTTGGAGGTGTTTTTCCTAGCTCGGAGCATATATCTTGTGTTCTATGGTATTTTGTGATGTTCGTGTTTTTATGGTAATTGCTTAATGAAGAAAGAAATAATAATAATGCTATCATATTCATGATTAATTACCATGTAATGAAAATATGATAATAAGTTTAAAACCTCCTAATTTTCAACATGGTTTCAGAGCTAAGGCATCTTGTGATTAGAAGCCTCAAGATTGCATCTTGATTAGATTTCAGGAAAATATGTTTCTTTATAATATTTCTGGGCGTTCATCGTTATGTGGAAACCCTAATCAAAAGGTTTGATTTCCACTGAATTTGATGATTCTTTATAGCATTGTATGGTTTTTTCAAAGATTCAAATGTTTCATGACTCGCACAATTTTTATTATTCTTCACTGTGATAATGGCTTGTATTAATGGATGAATAAAATTGAATATATATATAACCCTTTTGTGATTGACAAAGACTTAACAGAATGAGATATCTATCTTTGTGGCACAAACCCAATCTTAGCTTTTTAAAAATTATATTCTCTCACAAATTATGGATCATATGAGGTTAGTGGGGCTCGTATGATTCAAATAGTCATTGCATATTTTATGATGCTCACATACACTATAAGTGTAAGGAATTTATCATATATCTTTGTGACTCTCACATTTCCCTAAAATTATAATGAGTCACCATGGCACGAATTTTGATGGCTCATTTATATGGCCCGTGGTGGATTTAATTCATTGTAACATAATAAAAAATTGATTGCTCATGTAAACTATGTGAAAGTGGCGTATTTTGGCTTCTTCCTATAGCTCGCTTATAGATCGTATCAACTTATTGTTTACCATAACCTTGTCTCACTTTAAAAAGCTTGCATTAGTCTATGTCTAAAGGTCAATGCATATGAGATAGAAGTTTACTCAACATTTAAAGCTTAGATTGGATCGGTAGTTGCAACTAATAAACAACATAGGCCTAACATATGCTTTAAAGTATAACTATATGGAACCTTACAACAGAGACCATGAGAAATGGTTTTGATATAATATCAAGTGTTGACATCATTCATGACAATTATGTTCACAACACTATTATGGCTCGAGGGTTTTGTATAGTGGTTCATCCCTTCCGCAGCTTACTTCAAATATTTACATCGAAAAACCTTTTTACAATGAAAATTTTCAGATTTTTGTCGAGTATCTTGTAGCTCTTTAGCATCAAATATATTCACCTTGATGGTAAGGTCGTAATTTACTGAGATAAATTGTCAACAACAATGATAATGCCTTAGTAACAATGTGTGTGTGAGAGAGATATGTACAAGATCAATATAAAATTTGACGTAAAAACGCTCTCAAAATTCCTTGAAAGACTGATGTTCATTCAAAATGATGGCACTAAGAGCATCAATGACATTGAAGATATCTAGAAGAGCATTTTTATTTCGATTATCAATTATAATAATTAATACATTAGAAAAATTATAATAATTAATACATTAGAAAAATATAAATCTATTTGGATTATCAATTATAATTAGTTTTGTATATTTTCTAATGCAATTATTATTTAATATAAATTATTTTAAATAAGAAAAAATCACAATTTCGCACATAATTGTAAAATTAAAATAATTACACATCAAATAATTTTTTTAGATTGATTTTACTAGCCAATCTAGTTATTTTAGATAATTTCTCCATCATACATTAAAACTAGGAACTAAGTTTAACTAATTAAAAATTATTATACAATGATTAATATCATAAAATAAGCACAACAAGTGTTAATATCTCCAACACCTTCCCTTAACGAGTGTTTGTCTTATCTTTTGTCTAGTTGAGTCTTCATCAAAATATTCTAGTCTGAGCTCCATTACAACTATCCATTCCAAGATATACCTACACTTGATGCCTTTAAGACACGTTTGCTTCATACTAGTAAATCAATTTTGTCTTTGCAATGATTGAACTACTTGGCATTCTATTTGTGTACTTCCATTCATTTCAATACATGGCCAACTGATGCACTAGCCAACTATCTAAGAAAATACTATAGATATTAAATGTACTTAAGTCAATATTACAACATGGCATTCATCCGATTTTAAATACATATCATCATTTATTTATCCTATTTACTAATATCAATGTCTTTGAACACATTATTAAACATATCCCTATTTTTTAGTCTATTGTTGCTACCACATAGGAGCAATATATGAAATATATAGAGTATAATAGAATATAGTCCTTTTGTCTATAATCTCATAAATGGCCTTGCCAAATTAATAATAACTAAGATAGGAAAGGAAAAACAAACATTATAAAACTCACATAAGAGAACATGCTTTACTAGTTCACTTTAATTCAACCCACTCACTGGTCATTGTAAATACATTTAAAATGATCGCAAACCTGATCATCATTTCCTTAAAAACAATTTAGATGCACTTATTCATTGATATGGTAAATACGTAGATGAAGTTATGATGTCGCACTTCTCACAATTGTGAATTCTTTCAGCATAAATGAAATTGTCTTTCAATTCTAGGCCCATTTCATTGTTGTTTCCTTCCTTTGAAGAATTTTCAATTGTGGAGATACTGGCTCATGTGCATATGTAACATCCCCTAGCAAACCTCGTGGAAAAGTACATCGGATAAGAATTTTTTTACAGAATTTACCAACATGAAACTCTTCAAATTACTTATAAAATACATAATAGATTAACATTATATAGTTTTATTCATAAGTTCTATCCATTAATTTTTTTCTTTTAATTTTATTTTATCACCCCCTGACAACGATTGATTGGAATCAGTTAATTATAATTCTCTTGGGATGTTCCCATCTTTTGACAAAAATTTAATCTAGAATCCATTAATTTGGAAATATATTGTTTTGGAAAATGGTATTTTCCATAATTTTCCAAGTTTGGATGTCCCAGGTAGACGATCTGCCTATCCTACTGAGATGGTGTAGTGAGGTAGTAACACATGAGCAAAAGGTCGTCACATTTTAGCAACATGTTAGATAACATTGCATAATGTGATGGTGACATGCAAACATAGGGCTTCCACATGTCATTCTACATAAATTAAATAAATGGATATGTGTAACACACCTCAATTATTAAAAATTATATATCTATACATATAAAACCAAATTTAAGATAAAGAGTGATAAATACAAAGCTTGATACATAATTTCTTTGCTATGATCTCACTGTTTTGTTTAAATCCAAACCCTTTAGTCTATTGTAAGGAGACATGACTATCATATTTTTTCTTCATTCAACATCTTCATTTTTCTTTTTGAGATTAGCATCGTCTTCTACTTGTCAAGAGCTTTCTAAGGATATATATTTCATTCAATCCTGAGCTTTAGACACAAAGTTATCCCCTTCAAAAATTTCATTGACTTATGTCATGTTAGCAACATTACCATTAACACATAAATGACATGTGAAGCCCTTCTCCCTTGTGTCACTATCGTACAATTACATTTCAGCTGGCATGTGACAACTTCCATGTAAAATCACATCTTCTATTGGACATGTTGTTACAATTACATTTTAGTTGCCATGTGACAACTTCCATGTAAATCACATCTTCTATTGGACATGTTGGTCTACCTAACTCATGTTGATCCAAGAATTTCTTTAAAATACTTTTATAAAACATTATGGATATCTCATTTTCTTTTTTTTTTTCATTTTTCCAAATCCAAAATTTCCAAAACTTAAGCCATATATATAACAAAGGTACAATCATTTTTTCAATTTCTTCATAAATAAAAAAAAAAAAAAAAAAAAAAAACTAAACTATTAAACCTTCCAATAAAAAAGGATCTAACAATAAATGTATTTCCATTAAAACTAATTTGAAAAGAATAAAAAATAAAGTACAAGGCATAATGAAGAATGTTAAAAACAAAAAGATTATGGCATAATGAAGAATGTAAAAAGCAAGAAGATTATGAAGAAATAAAAATCACCTATGAACAATCAATAAGGATTCAACCTTCAACCACTTAAGTAGTAAAAAAATGAAAACAAAAATCATAGTAGTAGTGGATTAAGTATTAAAGGTAGAAATTTTGGTGGAGAAGGTTTTTTTCTTTAACCTTATTAATCAAAATAAAAGGCACCAAAATATTTTTAAATATAATATTTAAAAATAATATAATAAGAGTAATTTTCTTACTTTCTAAAAAAATTATGTACAACTATATTTCATTTTGCATTTCATTTTTCCCAATTTCAAATAATATTATGCATATCACCATTTTATTATTGTGACATTTTTATTAGTTTAGTACAATAATATATAATAGTTTATAATTAGAAATCACCTTATTAAACTTGCAGGCATGGTATTAAGAATTTAGTTTTGCCTTGAGTTGTATTAGTTTGTTTTTGACCAATTTTTTTTAAGCTTATTCTTAGTTTAACATTAGGAATTCAATTTTTGTTATTTTTTTTATTATTTGAATTTATTTATTTGTAAAGTGATTGTTTGAGGTCTTATTATGAGCTCTTTAGTAACTTCCATTTATGTTTCTTACTAATTTTTGTTTTTAGGTTTATTATTTATTTATTTTTCATTTTTCTATTATTTCCATTTTCATGAATTCTAGTTTTTCCATTATACTTTCAATTTAAGATAATTTATTATTATATTAAAAACCAATTTATAGAATCATATATATATCTATATTTATATTATATATTATATATAATATATTAGATATACTATATATATAATTATAAATCATAATATAAATATATTAATTATCATATTTCTTAAGTATTCAAAATACAACATTTTATTATTATTTATTTTTTGTGATAAATTTCTGTTTTTTTATTTTTTTAGTTTAATTAAATATATTTAAAGTAAACAAAAATACATAACTTACTACCATAACTCTGGGTTTAAAAACATCTATAAATTATTATATATTAATATATATATATATTATATATATATATATATGTTTTAACAATAATACATTCTTTTAATAATCACATTAAGTACAATATAACCTGCACAACATATTTTATGATTAAATATTCTGTATTTAAAAAATATGTTTAAAATTAAATATTAGTTTAAATTTAGGTTTTCATCCATAAACCTTTATCAAGTTATTAGAAAAAATTTTTCCCCAAGTTTTCGCCCTAAAAAATTTTCTCAATAAATATATATATTTCAATATATCAAATAAAACTATTCTCAATAGAAATATATATATTTCAATATATCAAATATTATCCATAACATAATACACTTTCAGTTCCGTCCATCCATTAATTTTTACCCTGGGTTATCCTTTTATCACCCGTCTACCTTTATGTACCAACACAGTATCGATCGTCAAGACTGACGCACTGCACAACCCCGTATCCAAAATATAATGTCACACTTTAAAGACCACGAAAAGCCAATGCTGAGAGACCGATAAAAGCCGGTGGACCCCCATCGCATTCACTTAATATAATTTTTTTCTTCGAGACGCCTAGGGCGTGCCGCGTAATTGTTATTGGGTGTGTGGAGAGGGCAAAGTCCAAGGGATTTCGCCAAGCGACGGCGAGCTGCTGCATATCCAAAACATAATGTCACACTTTAAAGACCACGAAAAGCCAATGCAGAGAGAACTGATAAAAGTCGATGGACCCCCATTGCATTCACTTCATAGAATTTTTTTGTTCGAGACGCCTAGGGCGTGCCGCGTAATTGTTATTGGGTGTGTGGAGAGGACAAAGTCCAAGGGATTTCGCCAAGCGACGGCAAGCTGAATCTGGCAGGGGAAAGTGGAAACACCGACGGACTGGAGGGTGCAGAATCGGGGAAGTTGAATTTGGCGTTTGGGTCCCTAAAGTGATAACTGATGCATTGTAGCTGGGCCGTTTTGTAGAAGCTGAGCCATGTCTTCGATCGTTCTGATTTGGGACCACCAAACTCCACCATTTTCTGCTCCTAATCTGCCATCTGCTTTTCACTATCCCGATTTCTAACCTCAACTCCCTCATTTTCGCTCCTGCAAAACGGCCGAGCTACGATGCCGCATTTATTGCTTGAGAGGCCCCAAAGACGAATTCAACTTCCCCTATTCTGTACACGCCATGCCGTCGGCGTGTTGTCTTCTCGTCAGATTCAGCTCGCCGCCTCTAGATATGTCTTTTAACATTTCGGTCTCGGCACAATAACAATCGCGCCGATATGTGGTTTAAAAAGTAAGTTTTGTTCGGT
This sequence comes from Pinus taeda, assembly GCA_000404065.3. NCBI lineage: Eukaryota > Viridiplantae > Streptophyta > Pinopsida > Pinales > Pinaceae > Pinus > Pinus taeda. Next base: position 3,197 of record APFE030426688.1, on the reverse strand, counting down.
GAAACCAATGAGATCCGGTTCCAATCTTATTGAATGTATGACTGGCTAGAATCCTATTGAATTATAATTTATTATGATCTCAATTCAAAAAGAAACTATTAAATATATAGCTTATTATGATCTCGACTCAACTCAAAGAATACACTAAACAAATAACCCTTCTAAGTCTAGCGGTTTGTGGGTATGAATTCTAAATTGAATGTTGACGTTATTTTTCAAAAGCACGGCTATTGCAGGTTATCAAGCATGGGTATAGCTTTTTGTGGGTATGAATTTTAAATTTTATTTTGACGTTATTTTGGAAAGAAATGCTATTGTAGGTGATCCAAGCATGGTGGAGGAAGAGATGATAGTGTTTAAGAAAACTAAGGGAGGGGCTGAGAATGAAAGAAATTGAGTATGCTCCTCCACAGCACTGTGGAAGGAGTGGTCCTTTGAATATACTCCAAGGATATTCGTGACTTGCTCGGATGGCTGCAGAACAGGTTGGTTAACAGCGGATCCGGACTTGCTATCGCGTCTTTGGCTTTGATATTGTTGAACCTTGTATTTGTGTTGCTTCTCTTGTTTCAAATCTCAGCTCCTCTGATCGCGTTGGCTATAGAGCCTGTAAGCGAATTATTTGATGTGTAAGAGTGGAATATAGTATTTTCACAAGCCGTGGAAAAACACCAACAGGCAGTAATCACGATAGAGTCCCACACATAGCCATATGTTTTGTAAACACTTGCTATTGATATCTATCTTTTTCAAAACGAAAAAAGGCTTTTTCTTTCTTCAATAAAAAAAGACTACATTCTTTTAGATTCTATACAAATACTTCTGTGTATGTGACAGTATCCCTTTTCCCATGTAATTTATATAATGTTGGTCATTAATACCCATATCAATGTTTCAGTATATTTTTCTTATCTTATTAGTCCCTCACAATGGTATTGGACTATAGTAATTGATTTCGATGGCTTAACATTAGTTCGTGTTAATATTTAGTAAGTTTTTATCCGTCGATGCGCTATGTCATCCCCAAACCATAATCTAATTTTTTTCGTGGTCTTATTTAACCTCTTCCCGAGGCGGAGGGGTGATAATCTTATACTATTTTGGGTTTTTGTTTTTCATATTTTGAAATTGTTTCAAACTAGCAATATTAGTCTAGCAAATATTAAATGCTAGCCTAGTTTGGAAATGCCAGGGAAGATAAAGTTTCCATAAGCCATTTCTTAGTCGCTAAAGTTGCCATGTGTTTGTGCGGTGTCGCTGAAGTTGCCACATGTTAATGTGGTGTCGTCTACGGAACGAGAGCTATCTTATCTAGGGTACTTGCCTGCAGAGCCTTCCTTCTTAACGAGTAACCCAGGTTCCAGGGTAGAAGAGAGCTGTGAAGCAGCACAATAGGGAGAGCTATGAAGCAACACAATAAATTGTGTCAACAATTGCTACAAATTGCAAACTACAAACAACTTAGCCTACCTTACTATCACTTATAATCTGGACCTATGATTTTGGAAGGAAACTCAGGAAACTCACCCACCATTTTCGAGGTGCTACAGAACGAAAGGGTCTTTCTGATGGGCCAAAAACTCTTTGAAATGAATCTTCGGATATCTTCTTCTTTCCAACTTGCCGATAGCTTGGTCTCCATCCTATCTCAACTCTGCTTGGTGTAAGGAAACTCATGAAACTCACCCACCATTTTCGGGTTGCCAGACAACGAAAGGGTCTTTCTAATGGGCCAACAACTCTTTGATATGAATCTTCAGATATCTTCTTCTTTCCAACTTGCCGACAGCTTGGTCTCTATCCTGTCTCAACTCTGCTTAGAGTTAACACGTCCCTGGTCTTCTTCATGATTGAACCGAGCTCTGAGTTGGAATTTGCTTGGACTTAACACATCTTTGGTCTTCTTCATGACTGTACCATGACCCAAAGTCTTGGGCTTTGAATCGGAAGTTGCAGCAAATAACTTGGTGGGTGGTGTGGAATTGGGTTTGCCATGAGATCTTGCATCGTCCTCCAAGGAAGGAAGCCCAAATCTGTTACATTGTCGTATGAGGAAGGAAGCCCACTATCAAATCTGCTTGCGTGACTACATGTACCAGGAAGCTCAAATGATCAACATTTTTGAAAGCTTGAGGCCGAATTCCACCTATAGTCGTAGCTGGAATGGCGCCAAGAAAGGTAGGCACCTCTTCTTCCTCCTTAAAGTCCCCAAAATGATCCTTTGTAGCTAACCGGAATGAATCTTTTGCCGCACTGAAGAAAATTGTTGCCTCATTGAGATCTGTCAACCCGACAGAAAGAAAATTGCTACCTTATTGAGATCTTTCAACCCTAAATGGAGCATCTCCACTATCAAATATGCTCTGGTGACTACATGTATGATTCCAAGAAGCTCAAATGATCAACAATTTTGAAAGCTTGAGGCCAAATTCCACCTCTAGTCGTAGCTAGAATGGCACCAAGAAAGGCAGGTGCATCTTCTTCCTCCTTAAAGCCCCCATGGTGATCCTTTGTAGCTAACTAGAATGAATCTTTTTCCATAGGAAAGAAAAGGAAAGAAACTGTAATGAAACACTGTGTTTGGCTACTGATTTTCTCTGAAGGCACTAATTCTTTAGTAATACCTTTGGTGGTGAGCCCAGTTAGATTTCCGAGGCCATCCAGTGAAAAACTATGTGTTTGTGTTTGGCAATTGATTTTCTTTGAGGCAATTGTTCTCTGGTTACACCTATCAGTGTGGCAGGAGGCACGTGTAGTGCATGCAAATGCAAATTTTATAAATTATAGCTACCACATAGCATATTAATCATCTTAGACAAAACGCTATGTGGGACCTACCATGAAGGCCATGTGTCTCATTGTTCCATTTATCAAAACTCTGCCATCCTTAACCTCAACCTTGTTCATTCCTCAGCCTCGTGCCCTCCTTAACCTCAATCTTGTTCATTCCTACCTTGGCCTTGTTCATTCCTTGGCCTCGTTCATTCCTGTTAAATTGGCAACTAGGGCCAAACTCCATGTGGGTCAACTTATTTATGGCAGCTAATATTTTTATTGGATCCCTCTCGTCGAGAGGTGTAGGATTGATCGAAAGATCATCCGATTCCGATAAGTATTTATGGAGATATGAATTAATTTTGATTATGGAATTATTATCAAGCCGACCAACAACTTGAGTAGGCTCAGAAGCCCAATAG
>APFE030426686.1:5815-50172 GCA_000404065.3 Pinus taeda | reverse complement strand
GACAATCCTGGGGGAGCACACAGGTTTAAAAATACAAAGCAAATATCAGCATACCATGGGGATTGCAAAAAGGTTTCACTGATCTGTGGAGTTGCCAGCTCCTGTTCATTGTCCAGTTGATTAATGTCTAGGGCTTGGAAATTTGTTTCGGACATTAGCTTGGCTAAACCCTGTCCTTTTATCAGCTTGGTGGGTTTTATCTCAATGTCATATTCAAGAATGCTGGCAATCCACTTGCCTCTTTTGCCTTCTAATCCCTCTTGAGTTAATATATATTTTACAACAGAATTTGGGACATAGGCGATCACTTGGGAGTATAAGATGTAAATTCTGAAGTCTTTGATGGCCTTAACCAGGGCATAAGACTGCTTTTCCATGATCTGATATTTCAGGGGTGCATCTCTTAAAGCTTGGCTGAAGAAAGCAATTGGCTTTTCGTTACCTTGATCATACTTTTGCAAAAGGACAACAACTATGGTGTGCTTGGATGCAAAAGAAAAAATGATAAAATCTTTGTCAAATTGCGAACTGGTGAGGACATGCGTTTGAGTCAAGGCAGTTTTGATACTCTCAAAAGGCTACTTGGTTTCAATGGACCATTTTATCTTGGCATCCTTTTTTAACATATTGCTCAATAGCCTGATTAGCTCGGCTAGGTTAGGGATAAATCTTCTTAGGAAATTGATCTTTCCAAGGAATGCTTGCAACTCCTTTATGTTTCTTGGGTATGGGATTTGGAGGATATCTTGAATTCTTTCAGGATCAATTCTAATCCCATCTTTTGATATGATATGGCCTAGAAGCTTACCTTCCTCAAGGGAAAACAGGGACTTCTTAGGGTTCAAGGAAATGCCATATTTCCTGCATGTCATGAAAATTTGCTTGGATGTTTAAGGTGCTCTTGGTCAGATTTGGAGAAGGGGGTTAGGTCATCAAGGTATACAACAAGGAAATCATGTATCTCCTTGGCAAATGAAATATCCATTGCTCTTTGAAAGGTAGCACCAACGTTCTTTAGCCTGAAAGGCATTTTAACATACTTAAATGTTCCCCACGACGTGGTAAAGGATGTCTTATCCTGGTCATCTGGGTGAACAAGTATATGGTTAAATCCTGAAAATCCATCTAGTAAAGAAATTTTAGATGACCCTACTACTCTTTGTAGGATATGGTCCATTTTGGGCAAAGTGTAGTGGTATTTTAGAGAGACCTGGTTTAGATTTCTCAAGTCTACACACAGTCTAATTTCTCTTGATTTTTTTCTTGTGGGAACTAAATTAGATACCCATTCAGAGAATCTGATGGGTGCAATAATACCTGCTTCAAACATTCTTTTTATTTCTTTTTCAATGAGGGAAAGAAGCATGGGGCTGATTCTTCTAAGTTTCTGTTTGAATGGTTTTTGATTTGGTTTTAAGGGAATGGTATGTTGGATCACTGAGGTGTCATAGGACTTCAAGTCCTCATAACTCCAAGAAAATACATCTTGGAACTCTTTGAACAAATCCACATATTTTGGTTTTTGATCAGGGGGCAGATTTTTGGACAACTTAATCATTTTGGGCTGTTCTGCTATCCCTATGTTGTGTTCTTCTATAGCAGCATTTATAGGCTCCATTTTTGGTTTCTTGGGCACATCATTATTATCGAACATGTCTTCTAATGGAGTTAGTCCAACGGGCAAAAAGTTATCCTTTAGGTCAATGAACTCATCCTCTGATCTGGCTGTTTCCTCTAAACACATTTGTTTTAGTTGTTCTATGTTTGTGTTGTCAAAAACAGTTGGGTTAAGGATTTGTTTAGCTATCGCAGCTGTTACAGCCCGCTGATTTTCTTCTGTTAGCTCTTGGGAATCGTTGATGGCATCCATGTCAACTTTTTGTATTCGAAAATTCGCCCTCAAGAGTAAGGAAATTATTAATCTGGGCATCATTTTGAAACACTTGCCAATCTTTAACATTGTTAGGGACTGAGGGTCTATGTTTTATCTCAGCAGTGAAATGATGATTTGGCTCGAAGGGAAGCTTGCATGTACTAGAAAAAATTGCTAAGCTGTGAGCATGAATATTATGGTCTCTTGAAATTTTGGCGAGCTTGGATTCATTGAAAGACCTGAGTATTTCTGTGGCAGCAGTCCTATAAGCTCTCATTCTATTGTCATTGGTAACAAAGTTACCTTTCATTTGTTGTATAATTAAATCGAAGTCACCTAGAATGGACACTTTTGTTGCTCCTAGGGCTTTGAGTAATTTTAGGCCTAAGAGGAGAGCCTCATACTCTGCCATGTTATTAGCACATCTGAAATTTAACTTGTAGGTGTGGCCTTGTGCATGATTATCATGTGTATTATGAATCCATACCCTTGCCCCTGCTCCTAGCTTATTGACAGAACCATCAAACTCTAAACACCATGTGATTTCTTGTTTGTGGCTTGTATTAATAGTTTCAGTTATTTGGGGATTGGGCAGAGTTACAATTTCTGTTTTGGGAGGTTCTTATTGTTTGCTGTTTGCCTTGACTGTTGCGACAATTTCATGGGCATTGGCAACTGATTCCTCATTGATGCATGTTTCTTGCTCTAAAGCTAAAGGGTTCTCATCAGTTGGAGGATTGGTGTCATTATTAAATAAAATGAAAGAATCCATGTCAGAATGGATTGAGTAAATTGGAAAATTTTGGGGCTTTTCCTTACTACTTACCACATACTTCATCAGTGTTTCCCTGTACAGTCTCTTTGGTTGCCCAAAGACAGATATAGTGGCATAAGAGAGGTCAAGTTGAAGGGATACCTGAAGTTTTTCTCCCCATGATCTAGATAGGAGCATGCCATATTTCGTTGGAATGTCAGCAACTACTACGTCCATTAGGATTGTCTTGTTGGGAAATTGGACTAGAGACACACAAAGGTCTTTGATAAAGCCTAAACACTTGACTTGACTTGAGTCAAAGGAATATAGATCTTTGTACGGTCTTGTGACATCAAGGTTCAACCTTTCCATTACAGCTTTGGGCATAAGGTTATGTGAGGCACCTGAGTCAAACATAGCATTATGCAAGATTTTGTCATGTATGTGCAGACTGACATAAAAGGGTGGAACAGGTCCATATATCGATTTTCCGTTAACTTCTGGACCAAACAGCAGCTCAAGGGTATCATCTAAAACATTTACATCATCCCTGATCTCTGGTAGTTGAAGTGACCTTTGAATTTGTTGCCTATATACATCATGTTTGGCAAGTTCTGAGAGGGTAATGGATATCTTGAATTTTCCAATCTTTGCTTCTAAGTTAAATGGTTTCTCCAATGGAATCCTTGTATTAGCAGTAGCAGATTTTTCCTTGTCAAGAGTATTCTCTGTGTTTTCTTTTTGAATGTCAGCATTGTGATGAATGATAGTTTGTGGTATTTCTGTTTTTGGCAGATTTTTTGGAGTGCTGTTCAGATTTTCTTTTGAGGGAGAGGGAGATAGAGGCTGACCAATAGGGGGCTGAATGTCTGATATATCCTCTACAGTTACCTGATGTAGGTTTGGGACGACAATATCAACTGTTTCTGTTATGACAACATTGTCTTTAGATTTTTTGGGCTTTTTGCTATCCTTTGTTCTACTAGGTGCAGGGACGTCGATTGTCCTTGTTCTTAACTTATATTGTTTGTGCACTTCATACACAGCAGAATCATAACCTTGTTTAAAATCAAAAGACTCTCCCGACTTGGTCTGAAATTGTTTTACATCAGGGTAGTCTCGGTCCTCTTTAGTGAGAAAGATTTGCTGTTCATTTTTCGAATCTATCAGGTTCATGTGAGTATCATCTACAGGCTCACTGGATGTGGATGCTTCCACATAGTTTTCTTGGAAAGGAGGTCTAATATCATGGTCGGGACTGGCCCTTCCTGCATTTGTGGTCTGATTTTTCCAGAAGTTTGGATTCCTTATGGTGTTGGACTATTGTCCTTCCCATGATGATTTTCTCTCAACGCTCTCTACTCTATCTCCTAGCCTATGCATGCCATTGATGATAGCATCTAGTTTTTGGTCTAAGGCTGAGGGTTCTTCCTTGAAGGTAGTCCTTCTCTCAGTTTTGGCTCTGTTTCTTTTGGCAATTAGGTTTGCCTCCACACTAACAGCAACATCTTGCATCTCGACGCGACTTTAAGGGGCTCTTTCCCTTAACTGATATGCCATCTCAGCATCAAAACCATTCGGGAATTTGTACAAAGCAAGATCAAGTGGTGGTCTTAAATTTTGTGGTATTGCATTGTAGACATTATTAAACCTCGCAAAATAGTCTAAGACAGTCTCTTGAGGTCCTCTTTTAAGAGTATCATACTCAGATAATATGTGCAAGGGGTCTTTCTTTTTCTCCCATCTATTGATAAATGTCTAGTATAAGGCTTCTGGGTTTAGTATGGAATTGGGTGTGAGCACTCTAAACCAGGTGGTGACATCACCGGTCAAACTTTGGACAAAAATCTTCATCCTTACACTGTCATCATCAATCTCATAACTCTCAAAGTAATCCTGCATTTTCTTTGTATGCTGTAGGGATGTACAGGAATTTGTGCCATCAAAATAGGTAATTTTTGTCTGATAATCCTGAGGCATAGCCCTAGGATTAGCAGGCAGCTGTAAGGGTGCATATCTATTAGCCATATTAATGGGGATAAGGGGAACAACAGGGATAAGTGGAACGACTGGAGTGACTGGGATAATAGGAATAGTGGTGGTAGTATTTGCAGTGAATGGAGGTGTGGACACAGCGGTTGGGGAAATGGATGATGAACACGGGGAAGAAGGGTTTGAACGGAACAAAAATTTAACAGGGGTTGAAAAACTACTAGGCTGAACTGTCTCGGGAATAGTATCAGCAAAATCTTCTTGCTGCTCTTGTTTCCTAAGGATTTTGGGGATTATATTGGGGTTTTGAAAAATAGCTGGGGGATCTGGATCAAGATTCGATCTTGTATGACGCGAATGTTTCTTGGGAGCCAACTTATAACTTGTTTTTTTGGGAATTTTTCTAAGAACACAGGTCAACCGGACTTTCTAGAGGTCGGTTTCTTCCTCTGTGGAGCTTCGAACTGGTTTCGTGAGATTATTTGAGAAATTCCCCAGTGGAGTTGCCATTATGTTATCACTCAGGTTGTCCCTAAGCTCTTGAAGGGATACGGCGAGTTAACCACAAACCAATCTTTGGATTACAGGTTCTAGCCCACCTAAAATCAGAGAGGGCTCTCTCTTAATGATTTAGCTTTGTTGATGATGATTTTAGGCTAGCTATTGGGTTCAGTAGGTTTTGTTGGTGTTTGGGTGGAAGATAGATGTAAGGAGGATAATTTCAAGTAGAGAGGCAGGGGATAATGTGATAAGTTTCAAACCATTGGGCATGGAGTCATGGATTAAGGCTTGCTGTTGCGTTTTCTTGACCACGAGAGGATTATAGAGCAGGATAGATACACATGAAACAATACCAATTTCTGAAAAGATGGGATGAAAGTGAGGGACGAAAGGCAATTAAGAATCTTTCATCAACTAACAGAGAGGGGAAGTGAATGAATGGTTATCTAGGAGCAGTTAATAATTCCTAACTAATCATTCATATGTGAAAGAAATAGTGTAAACATGATAATTTAAGTATGCATATTCATAACTATTCCTGATGAAAACATATAGAAATCACAGCAATTGAGAATAGGGTGCTGCCAAGAAAATCCTAGACTATTCTTCTTTTCTGTAAATTCAGATGGTGGAATATAGATGGTAAAACAAACATGAAGAAAAACTAAATAGAGTTAAGGAACACTTATTGAGCCATGTAGAAGCACAGGAATTCCATAGTCACTCTTCGGCCAGTTAAACTCAACAGAAAGTTTCAGAATCCATGCATTTCAGCAATCTTTGATTATAGAAATTATCACATTTACAGTGCGAGTCTCACCTCAAGAAAAATATCAAACTAAAAAAAACCAACCAACCAACCCTTACTACATTTTTTAGGGTGGTATATATAGGTAAAAATATCTAAAAGTATTTATTACAACTGACCTAAATAGGTCCGCAAGAAAAAATCTTTCTAAAACCTAACTTATGCTGGAATTAAATGCAAGTAAGTCTTTTAGGGCTGTTCCAGAGGCAACTTGATCAAAAGTGAGTTGATGGGGTGTCCTCTGTGACTTGGTGCAGTGGTTATGTAATAACTGTACATTGAGTTCTGGTCCACTGATCTGATGTGAGTTTTAATGTGCAATCAATTGTGCTGGTGAGCTTTGAATGGTTCCTTAATTGCTTCCTGACTTTCAAGGTTTATTTTTAATGCTTCATTTGCCTCGAGCCCTGAGAAGATCTCCGCTGATACACTTTGTTGCTACACTGATACTCTTTGACATGGTTTTTGGCTGCATATTTGCTCTGATATTCTTTAACCTCTGAACCGGGTCTCTCTCTGTCTTCTGATGCGTTCAAAACTACAAAATCAGGCTTTTTCGGCCCTTTTCGGTGCAAAATTGGCCGAGGAATCAAAATATCCCCTAAAGATTCTCCACTTTGGCCCATTTCCCATAGCGATGCCTCAGAAACTCAATCTAGGGCTCCAAAGCTTGATTTTTGCGCTTGCGCGTTTCCTTTTTCAGCTGCTGACGTGAGCATGATGTCAGCGGTATGACAGATGACGTCAGCAGTGGGACCCCCTGTACGGATGTGACGTTAGCATGCTGACGTCAGCAGGGTGACGTGGCAGTATGGCAGGGTGATGACGTGGTGGGACACGGTGGCAGGGGGACGTGAGCCAGGCGCAGGCAGGAAGGGGTGAGGTGGAGGCGACGTGGCGGGGTGATGTGGCGCTCCTGTTACGCGAGGGGAGGGCGGTTTTGGTATGCATCGGACTGCCTTTGGTACGGAGGTGGTTTCTGTCAGGGGCGGCCCGATGCAATGGGATGCTGCCAGCTGTCCCGGTGTACGTCGGTAAAACCGTCGGACATCGGGTGCTAACGAACACTCACAAGAGGGCGCCCGATATGCATAAGAGCCGTCGAATTTGGGAGGGCTGATCCGACGGTGGTCGGGAGGAGAAGATGCACGGGGTTTAGTTAAGGTGCGTGCACGATAAACTTTAATATTTGCAGTCGTGGGTGGGTTTCAAACTTTAGAAAATGGTGTAATGTGTTTGGCGCGTTGGTTATTTATTAATCAACTATTAATAAATTCCAAAAATGAAATGCGCGGGGGTTTATGAATGCATTTAAAGGGGGGTTTTTGTGTTTTGGAAGGAGTCCAAACACCTCGGAGGGGAAATTTATGCAGAGATGAGGGTTCTTACTAAGGTCTAGGTGACTTAGTAATTCCCAAGGAGATACTTATGGTTATGTTTCAACCAGAGGAAGGGGATATTTACATAGAGGAATTATTACCATAGTTCTGATAGGGGGAAGGGAAATAGATAGGGATTTACATAATAATGTCAAGAGTTAATATGAAAGAGATAAGAAAGCACTAAGTTTTAGAGATCTTAGGCTTCAAAGGGGAGATAGAACTTTGCAGAGAAAATATGTACCCTTCTTGGATAAAGCAGATCTTTATTAAGGCAAATGATATGGAAAATGATGAAACTAAGAGATATCAAGCAGATCTTGATCTCTTTGGGGGAAGTTAGTAAATGATTTAGGAAAGAGGAAGAAGGGGAAGTTAGTCATGCCTCGCTTGAAGTCCTTCAAATGGGAATTGCCTGCCAACTGTGATCTGGATAAATATAACACTTGAAAACACAAAACTGATCATAATCAATGATTCTGCAACCACAAAACTACCTACCCAGCCTACTTACCTAACATTTTTTCTTATTTTTGGTTTGGGTGCACTTAGACTTGCAGACCCAGCTTTTCCACTTTTTCTTCTTTATGTCTTCCTATTTACAACTACACTTATTTCTTCCAAGGGCCCAGATTAAGCAGTTGGGCTCCTTTGATTCTCTACCTATCTAGGAATCTGCCAAGATTAAGCTGTTTGGACAGATTATTCATTCTCTATATTCTAAAACAGGAAATTAAAACCTAGGGAGACCAAGATTAAGCTGTTTGGACCTCCCTTTAGCTGAGAATTCTACCAAAATGGAATAACTCTTCAAAATTGGAATGCAGCAGATGAATATTGACTAGCATTCTTTCATGGCATCTTTCTTTGGTGTCTGTCAGCAAATATGGAGCATTGCAGGATGCAAAGTATGACATATTTTGCCTGTAAAAATGTCAATCATGAAATATGAGTAACCTGCTGCAGCAGGAGGCTAACAGGTTAGAATCAATCAAGAGGGCCTATCTCTTGGTCACTTATCCTACTTGATGATGTCCTTACTTGCTCGCTCCAGCAATCTCTTGCTTCCTTCTTCAAGTTCTTGAAACAAGTAAACAACAACAACACACAAACATAATAATAGACAAATTGCAATCCAACCTACTTAATGAGTCAAGAAGCATCAATACACGAATATGCAACATTACAAAACATGTAGGAAATCAATCGATAGTTGCATATATTAATATCAAAGAGAGATTAAAACCATTCATCTTGACGTCACAGTCTTCCTCTAACAAGACCAGGTTCCCACACACTTCTGCTAGCATTCCATGATGGCTTCAAACAATAATAGTTTAAAGGCGCTTCCCTTTAGACTTCACTCCAAACCAAACACACTTCCCCCTCACACAACTAGATGGCTACAAATAGTAATAGCTTGCTTGTCTAATCAAAATAGTATACTCACACTCAGCCAACACTTTCACTATGACTAGTTTGTGCTTGGGAAGAAGGGAGGTTTATATAGGAAATATGGATGGGAGATGGATCCTCTTCTCATGGGAGGACTTATCCCTTGAGGTCATTCCATCATTATAGGGGAAAGGAACCCAAACTATCATCCTTGACCCCATCTGGTCAAACCATTTACCAGACTTCTGTTACGAAGATTTTAGAGCTGGAAGCTTCGGCTCTAATTTTAAAAACTTTCCATAAAAAGACTAGCGCGACTGGAACATAGCTCAGTCACACCAATCAGAGCGGGGAACAATGCTAATATTTTCATATTGGCATGGGGGAGACAAAGGTCATTAGCGCGGACCTTGTAAACTAGGCAAAACAAAAGTTTCAGGGGAGATGGTGCAAAAGGGAAATGATCTGCTCATGAAGAGGGACATAATGGGAGTTTCTCCATGAAGGAAAAGCATGCAGGATTCACTGTAGAGGTCCTCTAGGATCAAGGAAAGAGGAGGACAAGGACAATGAAAAAATGCTGTGTAACAGATGCCCCCTAAAACATGAAGGCTGAACCAGAGTGAGGGATGAAATGATTTATAAATCATTGCATGGAACCAGTCTGCCATCCGAAAACCTGCAAGCAAGTAGAGATACATATACATAAACTGAGATCTCCGTCAAATGATACATGAATCGTGGCATGGAAACAACCATCCAAAGAATGATCATGTAAATGGATCCAAGTATGGGCGTAGCCATCCGTCGAAGAGGATCATAATGAAATTGAGGTATGGTCGCAACCATCCAATAATGAGAAGGATCACATATGATAACTCATGGTTTGGTTGTAGTCAACCATCTCATAGAGACATGCATATCATCATAATCATGTGACATCACTTCACAAATTGGAATTTTTGTGATTTGAGTCAAGGGTCTTGCGCTCCAACACATCCCGATCAAAGTACAGATCATAGCATGTGAATAGATGTGTTGACATTGAACATGCTAGAAAGTCACTTGATTACTAGTCAATGATGTAAACTGTTAACAAGCACAAGAGAAATCACCAATAATGAAAATGGCCCTCAAGGTACTATCAACACAATTCACAGAATGTGAATACAGGAACTGAAGTCGAGCACCCTTGAAAACACTCGATTGAAAGCCAATGATGTGAACTTGTCGTCAAGTGTGAAGAACTTGCCATTAGGGCATGCAAGCTCTAAGGTACTAGAAGGGTGTCTCTTGGTCAAATTCCTGGATAATGAGTCGAAGTCGATGGAAAGCAACCATGTCAAAGGAGGGCCATAATGAATCCCACATCATTGATGTGAGATGAGAGGATGTAAAATGATTTTGGATGGTACAAAGAATCAGAAGTAAGTGTAACTGTAGACGAACAACTCTTGAACATATCGACGACACAACTAGAAGTTTGGCAGCTTTTGGATCCATGGGATCAGTGGTCATAATGACGTGGCAGAGATCAAATGGAAGGTGAAAATGAATGGCCAAAACCTAGGAAGGTCAATGATACTAAGGAGGATGTCCCAAGTCGACATGAAGCAAAGAGTGTCATGTTCAAGAGTAAGCTGCCGACACGACTCGATAGATTTTCAAATTTTCCCCCACCATTTCTGGCAAGTACCCTATTTATTTTTTAATCACAAGCTTGAAGGGGATAGCATATGCTTGCACTGTAAGTTCATCCTTCAGACGAATATGACCTAGTAAGTTTAACAATCCCTAGGAAGGAGAAGCTCGTGTTCGCCATGGTGACGAATCTGATGTCATTTAATAGTTTAACGAGTTCGACAAAGGTGTAAATCAATATCTTTTTCATGTTTAGAGAGTTTGAAAAGGGCACGTAAAAGAAAACTCCACATGGTCCCTTTTCATATGTTTGTGTCTCTTGAGCTCGAAAAGGTAGAAAACACTACTTGAGAGAACTGCTTGACCATTTCAGTTCAGGAGTAAATTTTTCGTAAATATTCCCTCCCAGCTCGAAAAGGGGGTAAACTTATACTGGGTGCATGATGTTTCAAATCCGTTAATGAGTTTGAAATGACAATGGCTCGACCATCTTTTCATTTTTAAAGGGTCGAAAAAGAGTTGAAAGCAGACCCCCCATTTTTATTCTCATTAATGAGTCAAAAAGGGAAAAGATACTCAGAAATATTTTCATATTTTACGAGTCAAAAAATGGCTTAAAGGTGACTCGCCTTGGATGAACGAGTGGTATAAAGGGTAGCAACTAGTTCTGGCAATGGAGGAACTGCTTAAAACATGTAATGGTTAAGGGGTTGGCTAACAAAACCACCCATCACTGCGGTCCCTCAGGAAAGGAAAAACAACCAAGTGAAAGCATATGATCAGCCAAAGAGATGGTGGCGATGGAATGAAACAACCAAGGCTCATCTAGCATAAATTAGCTGATAAAAACAGTAATCACGAGATGTAAATTGGTCATGGGTTCATTTTTACACAAGATTGAACCATGGAGAACTCTGCTTGAATTCGGTTTCATGTTTACACAAGCTTGAAATGAAAAACTATGCTTGCTATAAGTTTGCATGCCCCCAGCATAATGACTTAATTCGAGGTACATTCTGCCCAAGCTTCATTTCAGTCAAGTAAGTAGATGGAATGAAGGTTCACTTTCGAGATCTTGGAAAGACTCGATTGGGATTTTACGAGATCTTAATTGAAGACTCAATTTGGAAAAGGGAGTTGCTCCATTTTTTAATGAGGTTGACATGGTAAAAAAACTATCCTCAAGACCCTTGTTTCATTTTTTAACGAGCTTGACACAAGAAAAATAACTATGCTCATGACTCCTTGTTTCATTTTTTAATGAGGTTGACACAAGACGAGGAACTATACTCACACATTGTTTCATTTTTTAATGAGGTTGACACAGAAAAATAACTATCCTCATCTCTTGTTTCATTTTTTTTAACGAGGTTAACACAAGAGAAAGAACTATCCTCATACATCTGTTTATGAACCATACAAGAACATGGCTCCCAAGAGGTCTTCACTAGATGGAAGAACCATGCTTTGGGAAGAATACATGTCATTTGGTACCATAGACAGATTGGGTTCCAATGCCTCCAGTACATAATGTACTATACCATCTTTTTGATCATTAGCAGAGGTGGAGATGGAATGGGTAGCCACATAATTAACCTATGGAGGGGAAGGTACTGTGTACAAACAAGAGCCGATAGGGGATGATGGTTGCAAAGGAGTCACTTGGTGACCAATAAACGATAGTTGATCAATAGTCACAATTCTCCCTTCATGCGGAAAACAAACCATACAGAAAAGAGAAGAAATAAGAGCTCCAATGACATAAACATAGTTGTGTCCAAGGAGAATATTGAAATCTAACAGACTTTGGACTACCATCACATCTATATAGATGGTCTTTCCTCCCAAAGTAATAGGGAATTTCGGAAGGATCCCTAAAGGTTGAATGGTTCCTCTATTGAAAGCCAATAGATTCTAGGTGATAGGCACAAGTTGTGGGGAACCCAAAGCTTGCCAAGTAGTAGAAGACATGATGGTAACAGACATGCCTTCATCTAATATAGTGCCAGGTACTACCATATTATAGGCTTGTACCATGATCTGGAAAGGCACATAAGATGGGAGGTGGAAAGCAGTCAATGGACCCCAATCGAAAGAGACGACATAACTACTTGGTGGGGGTATCATATGATTTCCCCCATGCTCTGCATGAATAGAAGAGGGACTCTCATGAACAACTGGGATGGGAGGGTCACTCTTCGATTCATGAGAATTTGAGGAGACAAGAAGAACATGAACAATGTGATCACTATGCTCTTCTGGAACAGAGTGAGGAACTGGTTGTGGAGCCAAGTCGACACTCTTTTCGACCAATGGTTGGTTAGGAACAAACAAAAAAGAGTCTCGCTTAGGAAGAGCATGACCAAAAAGAGATGAATCCAAGTCAATCTCTTTACCAACCGGGAGAGGGTCAGAAGAAAGCCTATGATAACCGACAGGAAGTTGGGGTTGATGATATGCAAGGTTTTCCAAAACTTTGGAAGCTTTATCCATAAGAGGACAAAGGTGAAGAAGATGATCTCCTTCACATAACTTACAAGGGAATCTAATCTTTCCCTTCTTCTTACCATCACTAGTTGAAGATGTAACATCGACATGATCTCTAAAGGTCGATGTGGATGGTCGATCCAAATTTTGAGGCCATACCTCTAAGACTTTGGAAATGCCAAGATAGTCTCGAAGGAGATGGTCACCCTTACTCAACTTGCAAGGTAATTTTACCTTCCATGAAGGGTCAGAAGATTTGTCTAGAAGAGGTGCATTTGGAGTAACAACCACACGGTTGGCCTTTTGCTTATATGACTTCTTCTTCTTCATATTCTTATTCTTCTTCTTAGCCTCTTGGTTACTAGATTTGAAACTTTCACCAGGAAAAGTAGAAGAAGAAGGTGAAGAAATAGGGGAAGAAGGTGTGGGGTCAACCTTAGAATCATCATGATGTGATTCGAATGAAGGAGATGGCGAGGCAAAAGTTGGGACACTTGGGATCACCAAGGTTGAAAATAACCAAACAGGTAAACCGATGGTTAACCTAGTAAGGGATAACATCGCCATATAAGGAGCACTAGTGTTTCCAAAAGAAGGAAAAGGACCAAGGTTCCCAGCCAAGGGGAATCCTTGACTGGTAGACTCTGGAAATGTTGTCATTGGAATCGACCCTAAAGAATTACTAGGAAGATAACTTTTACAAGGAATATTTCATGGGAAGTTAATTTTAGAACACTGAAACACGACTTTGCCTTTTCATGTCTTAAGATTCGAGAAAAGGATGAAAGGTGACTCTATCACTTTCGATTAGAAACGAACTTGAAAAGAGAAGTGATCGAATGATATTTTAAGTTTAATGAGTCAAAGATATCGAATGAACACTCTAGATGATCTAGGTAAATAGGATCACTAGGCAACCGTGAACTGTAGAATACCTCCCGGCGAACCAAGAAGTATGAGCTAGCAATCTCCTCGAATACTGTGTTCGGTGTATCACGTTTGCAAGGGGGCCGACTCGGCTTCCTATGGATAAATGATTGCAGCTTAGAGGGGTCTCCCATTATATACTTGATGGTACGGGGAGCACAAATCCGTACTAGCGTTTTCTAATGCCAAAGCGAATGAAAATTGCTAGGTTTAAAGATGTCGGAACACGTCTCTAGCCTAGACCACTAAATGTGAGCGTTAAGTTTCAATGCTTCCTTAGGTTAATTCAATAAATTTTAGCGGTTGATCTTGAATTAGGTTTCAATTACAAGGCCCTACCATTGTCATCTGACAAAAACTCCTACATGTGGCTATATGAGAAAAAAGATCTTTGTCTTTAATGAAATTTATCACTAATTGAGAGATAGGGAACACAAAATCAAGGCAACAATCAAAGAATGAAATATTTCTCTAATAAATCTCCTAAATGCACTTAATCTTCCTATAAAAACATAAGAAGTTTCATTTCATTTCCGATGCTTATGATGATGCAATTATAGCTTCTCAATAATGTTACTAATGCAATACTTTCACTTAAGTAAACTAGAATGATGTTCTTCTTTTCATAAAATGCAAAATGAATATTTCATATAAAGCACTTTAAATGAAAATTTTCACAATTCTGAGCAAACAACCATCAATCAAATCCAAAGCATGATAAATGAAACTAAAAACAACTTCTTCCTTGAATTGAACAAACCAAACACATAAATGCTTCAATCGACAAACCGAGCAATGTAATCTATGCTTGGAAAGAGAAAAGAGACACTTGAAATAAGAGAACAAACGAGACTGTTTTACTCATTCAATTGAAAATGAAGGAAACAAAGCATCCTAGTCACCTCTGATGGAAGAAGAGAGTCTAAGGGTCAAGACACACTGGCACTGGAATGGGAGAAATTTTAATTTTCTCTTACCCCCTGAAATCGATGCGACTGCTTAACTGTCAACTAGCGTCGATAGGCATGACTGGCACGACTGATCAGTACTACAACTGGTGTTGATGGCCTAATCGGCGCGACTTCCTAATTGAAAACTAGAGCTGATTGAGGGATTCAAAGGAAAAAAAAAAAACTTTACACAAGGCTAGACTTAACACATCAGGGGGTGAGCTAAACCATGCAAGCACACAAAGAAAGCTAAATGAAGCTTTCTAGTCAGGGGGGAAATAGTCAAAAGGGCTCACGAGGTCAAAAACACAAGAGCATAACACACTGGCCAAGATTGGGGCCTAGCCCTAATCTTCACTTACAAAGATCAGTGCAACTGCCTAACTAACAACAAGTGCCAGATTTGGGTCGGTGTGATTGTTCCTCTGCAATTTGCGTTGGTTGGCGTGACTGTTAGATGATTAAATGCACTGTCCAAGGGAACTAAGGAAAAATAAAAAAAATTCAAAACAGGGACTAGATCTGCTACTATGAATTTTAGAC
The DNA here is from genome assembly GCA_000404065.3 of Pinus taeda. Taxonomy (NCBI): domain Eukaryota; kingdom Viridiplantae; phylum Streptophyta; class Pinopsida; order Pinales; family Pinaceae; genus Pinus; species Pinus taeda. Next base: position 34,922 of record APFE030426686.1, on the reverse strand, counting down.
TTAGGCCAGCAAGCAGGAGAAAAGAAATAGAACCAAAGGGAAAACGTGAAACTAGAAACGTTCTCATGAAATCATGAAATCCAAAACAAACAAAAAATGGGATCTCCCCAGTGGAGTCGCCAATTTGTGGTGAAGTAAAATTATAAGTGCGGACACGAATGAAATCCTCTAGCTCTATAATGGGTCTAGCCACAACAGATACATTCTATAGAAGATTTCCTTAGGTTAGAATCAATCAAGAGGGCCTACCTCTTGGTCGCTTATCCTACTTGATGATGTCCTTGCTTGCTCGCTCCAACAATCTCTCGCTTCCTTCTTCAAGTTCCTGAAGCAAGTAAACAACAACAACACACAAAAATAATAATAGACAAATTGCAATTCAACCTACTAATGAGTCAAGAAGCATTAAGACACGAATATGTAACATTAAAAAACATGTAGGAAATCAATTGATAGCTGCATATATTAATATCAAAGAGAGATTACAACCATTCGTCTTGACGTCGCAATATTCCTCTGACAAGAGAAGGTTCCCACACACTTTTGCTAGCATTCCATGATGACTTCAAACAAAAATAGTTTAAAGGCTCTTCTCTTTAGAATTCACTCCAAACCAAACACACTTCTCCCTCACACAACTAGATAGCTACAAATAGTAATAGCTTGCTTGTCTAATCAAAATAATATACTCAGACGTAGCCAACACTCTCACTCTGACTAGTTTGTGCTTGGGAAGAAGGGAGGTTTATATAGGAAATATGTATGGGAGGTGGATTCTCTTCTCATGGGAGAAGGACTTATCCCTTGAGGTAGTTCCATCATTATAGGGGAAAGGAACCCAAACTATCATCCTCGACCCCATTCGGCCAAACCATTTACCAGACTTCTGTTACGAAGCTTCTAGAGCTGGAATCTTTGGCTCTACTTTAAAAAACTTTCCATAACAGGACCAACACGACTGGAACACAGCTTAGTCGTGCTAATCAGTGAGGGGAATAGTGCTAATATCTACACATCAGTGTGGGGGAGACAAAGGTCATTAGCGCCGGACTTGTAAACTGGGAAAAATAGAAGTTTCAGGGGAAATGGTGCAAAAGGGAAATGATCTTCTCATGAAGAGGGACATAATGGGAGTTTCTCCATGAAGGCAAAGCATGAGGGGTTCATTGTAGAGGTCCTCTAGGATCAGGGAATGGGGAGTATAGGGACAGTGAAAAAATTTTGTGAAACACTTTCACTTCATGCATGAGATTTGAATTTCATAAAAAATTACTAAAATTTCATGGAATTTAGTTTATTGTGTATCAATTTCAGGACTGAAGGTTGAAATGGTGACATGTTTCATCACGTACAAGTTCTCTCTACCAAACCATCCATAATTACGTCATCATGGGAGATTTGGCATAACTTTATCTTAAAGAATAAAATATAAGTTTGAATTGTGGCATTGGAAATAAGACTTAGAGGGATACCACTTGAAGGAATTCCATATCTTACAGAGATAAAATAGTTTCAAGATCAAGCTCCAAAAGAAAAAGGTGTGTACTTTAAAAGAAATTGCATAACCTTTATTTGAAAAATCATTTTGAAGTGATTCAAAGGGAATAGTAAAGCATAGATATCATCATTTGGTTCCAATATTCCACACAACAAGAAAATGGATACTCCCAATAAGAAACCATAAACTATGATGCATGAATAAGAGGAAGAAATGCAATATGATTTGTCAAAATTACGAGACCAAGTGCAACATATTTCGCTCTAGAAAAGAGTAAAAAAAAATGAATTGGAAGAGATGATGGATGTTAAGACCTATGGTTTAAAAGGGAACATGGATGGTTTAGAATAAAAAATAAAAAGGGACATGTAAGGTTTGAAGGATGTTTTAGAAACAAAAATGGAAGGTTTGAATGATTGTTTAAAAGAAAAAATGGAAGGTTTGACAAAGTTGCTACAAGAAATGATTCCTAATGGTGACAAGGTATTCCATGAAACTCATGATGAGAACAAAAAAAATGTGAATCATGATTTTAGAGACTCTAAATTTGTGTTGAAGACCAACCACATTCCAAAGATCAATATGAAAATTTGATCGCAAGGATCTGGTAACATGGATACTACAAATGGAGCAATTCTTTGATCTACATGATGTGCAACAAACAAAAAATGTACACATAGGACCTTTATATTTAGAACACAATCAATTTGCATGGTATTGATGGATTTTATCTAAATCTCTTGTAATTTGGTAAATTTTTATAGAGGAATTGATAACACATTATGAGGATACAAAGAACAATGGCTTCTTTAGCCAATTAATAAATATCAAACTAAAAGGTTTAATGGCAAAGCACATTGAGGACTTGTTGACACAATTAATCCTCTCTGTGGATAGAGACGATCCCTTTAACCAATTTGAGTGGGTCTAGAAATTGATGTGACAATCAACTAGACATCTTCCTAGGTTATAATTGAAAAGTAGAACGAAAGAGATGAACCACCTCATTTTGATGCTATTCCGTTTTACTTTGTTGAGGGCCTCAAACCGCTTATGTCACAGACTTGTTCCTGCTTATCTCAGAGTTTATGTACTTGAAAAAGTGATCAAGAGACAAAAAAGCATGCCAAAACCAATAGCAAATCCAATAAAAACCTACTTAATTGATTAAGGAATGTCAAGCTAAATAAATACATGAACTTATATATTTTGGGAAGATGAACCAACAGTTGTATATTATTAGGAAATAAAGGGAAGCTTACAACCAAATCCTTGATGTTGAAAGGCTCTCCTTGAGTGGTAATCCATGTCCAAGCCAAGAATTCTCCAAGCACTCCTTTTCCAAGTCTAATGAATAGCCTCTAGGCACAAGCTTAGCATGAGGGTGAAAATAGACAAAGACCAACCATTTGGGAATGGGAGAGGATGAATTTATAGGTTGGGAAAGGGCGTTAGGACTTCTCCAAAGATATGATTAGACCCTCAACTCAAGGAGGTAGCTCATAGGGATAAGACAAAGAGGTCACGTTGAGAGGATTTGACCTCATCTATCTGAAATAACCTCCAGCTCGTTGCTCTGGAAGCTTCTAGATCATGAAGCTTCTCATCCTCTTTGGGGAAATTACCTTTTTCGGATCATCATGGGTATGAAAAGGAACACAGTGATACCATTTCTGGTCAAACAAAATGCAACAGGCGACCATCACTGTTTTGAGCCTCATAAGAGCGACGAATCTCATTTTAGGGTTTTAAGAGCTATTTCTTCACTGAAAGCTCAAGGCATTTTCCAAACAAAGTCTTAGGAGGAATATGAGATGTATACATGGATGAGTATACTATATAATAGCCATGTTTTTGGATCTTTAGGGTATGTCAGAGGGAAGTGCAGGAGGCGTGAAAAAATACTGTGTAATAGATGCCCCCTAAAGCATGAAGGAAAAATAAGGAGTGATGACTGAGATGCTTTACGAGATCTTGCAAGGACAAGGACATGCACTATTAGAATACCTGAAAATCAAGGAAGCATATATAGATACATATATGAGATCAAGACATGAATCCACAGCATGGACGCAACCATTTAGATGCTGAAGACTATATGAAAAGATCCATGGTATGGGCGTAGCCATCCAGATAACAAGGATCATCATAAATATAAAGTCTTATGGTATGGTCACATCCATTTGTATAGTAGAAACATGTGTACAATCATGAATGACATATAACTCCATGCAGTTGAATCATAACAAACAAGACTTAGGGTCTTGTGCTCCATCCTGACTCGATCAATGTATGAATCCTAACACACGAATAAATGTGTTGAAGTTGAACATGCTAAAAAACCACCTAATTATTGACCAATGATGTGGACCATTGACAGTTACGAGAGAAACCACCAATAATGAAAATGGATCTCAAAATACAATAGTACAATTCGTGAATGTGATAATGAAGCTGAGGTCGAACACTCGTGGAATCACTCAATTGAAAGCCAATAATGAAGACCTATCATTGGATGCGAAGAACAAGCCATTAGGGCATGCCAACTCTAAGGTACTAAAAGGGAGTTTCTAAGTCATCTTCCTGGATAATGAGTTGAAGTCGACAAGAAGTCACCCATCAAAGGAGGGCAATGATGTATCCCCCATCATTGGCATGAAACAAGGAATAAAGTGGAGAATAACTATCAAGACTGTAATAGTGAATCAAATAGTGTATAGATAAATAGCTACAGATTGGAATTCTCTTGAACATCGGCGACACAACACTGGAGTGTGGCAGCATTTGACTTGACATAGGACTAAAGGTCATAATGACAGAATGGAATAGTCAAATGAGAGGCAAAATGGATCACCCAAACCCAGGAGGAAAAGTGACTGAGTGAGGATATCCCAAACCAGAAACGAGAGCAAAAGAGTGTCATGTTGAAAAATGACATGCTACCTATACAAAGGATGTCTCATCTTCATTCCCCCCCCACTATTTCTAGCGAGTACCCCAATTATTATTATCACAATATTGAAGGTGATATCATATGCTTGTCATGTAAGTTCATTCTTCGAATGAATCCATCCTGGAAAGTTTTACAAGCCCTATGAAGGAGAAGCTCAGTCTCATCATGGTGATGAGTCTTTCGTCTTAAAGTTTTAACGAGATCGACATAATAATAACTTGATATCCTTTTCATATTTAGAGAGTTTGAGAAAGAAACAAAAAAAAACTCCATCATGTCCCTTTTCATAATTTGTCCCTCGAATCCTAAAAGGTAGAAAATAATATCCGAGGGAATCTCTTGACCATGTCGATCAAGGTGTACCTTTTTCGTAAATAGTCAATCTTAGCCCAAAAAAGGGGTAAACGTATACTGAGGTGACGTCGATTCATTTAATTTAATGAGTTCAAAATGACAAATACTCGTTAATATTTTCAGTTTTCGAGAGTCAGAAAAGAGCTCAAATATGACTCCAGGAGGGTTCCTTTTTCATTTATTTAATGAGTTCGAAAAAGAGATAAAATAAAACTTGCAAGAATCAGTCAATAATGATCACTGTTCAGTCGAAGGTACCTGTAACTACATAAAGAAACACAACCATCATTGATATCGAGAAAAACATTTAAATATTACAAAAAGTATTGAAAAAAATGACTTGTGAAACTTATAAATAGCCAAAATTAATTTTATTTTTTACCACTTTACCAAAGTAAGCTTTGAAAGTGAATTTGTGCCCTAATTCTCTCGATTTTCAAGTGGTCGTTGCGAGAGATCTAGAGCACTGTTTCACGAACCATCTACAACAGGTAAGAGGCTCATCCCTGCTCTTGCATTTTATCACTTTTTTATGCATTTTAAACGATGAATTTTATGCTATAAGGGAGGATTTTAAAATTTTAGGGCGACGACGACCATCGCAAGTATGGTCTTCAGACCCGTGATGATCGCACTCGAGCCCAAAGGCTCAACCGATGCCATCATTCTATTTGTAAAAACAAGCGTGATGGTGCCAAGGTTGATTTTTTGGAAATACAGTCCTCTTTTAAAGAAAAAAATGATGATTTCAATCCATGAAAAAAACATTAATTGATGATAAATAATGTTTTGCAGGAGAAAATGGTCTTGGAATGGAAAGAAAGATACCATGAGGCTGAAGACTTCCAAGAAACTGAGGATCCTGAATGCATAAATTCTCTGAGGAATTGCAGGCTACTAAAATTCTTCAGGACCACAGGGTTAAGGGCTCAGATGGGATTTGTTCCCTATTTGATCAGTCTCTGGGATGTAGATCAAGATATGTTCATCATTAAAGGATAGGAAATAGAACTTGAGGAGATGGATATCTACTTCATCACGGGATTGTCCCGACGAGGGGAAGTGGTCCAACACTTTGGATCTTGCCAAGGAGGTGAAAGTACAAGGACTCTAGTCCAGAGGCATTGTCTTGGTGCCGAAATGACCAATTTAGGGAAGGTGAAGATAGAAAAAATCACCAACAACCTCGTCTTGAGAATGATTTTTTTCACTATGGTGTGTGTATCTAGTGCACAAGCCGTGCATGAGGCTTCAAAGTCCCAGTTCCAATATGCTATCACATGTTTTACCCCCACCTTATTCAACTGGTCTGGAGGCCTTTTGGAAAATATGAAATGAAAAATGATCAAAGGGAAGCATGGAAACTTGAATCAATTCGGGTTCCGTTCTATATTGGTAGTCTTATTTTTAGAGATATTTCCCTTATTCTAGTATTAGTGGGTAGAGGTAGCAGATCTTGGCCCCCAATATCCAAGGTTGGTGAGATGGAGCCAAATCATGCCTTGAGGAGGAATGGGTCAGCATATGCATTACCCACCACAATTTTTCGCTTGGCTATAACGCCAAATACTCATGGTGGAAAATTACACTTATGCTAGCATGGATCTCAAGTGGGATCTAGATCTACCTCTACCACCAGGAGAACAATGGACTGATGCAGGTAAAACTTGTTTTTTGGATTTTTTTCAAGTTTTATGATTTTTACAAAAGTGTAAACTAAGAATCAACTTGTGATAAATATGAAGATGTGGGACTAGAGAGGCCACCAGGTAGGTCACCAATAGCATGACGAGCTACATATCAGATAATGGGTTCAGACTATGAGAAAGAACCCTTAGTTGAGACAGAGTACAATCTGGAGGTGATAAGTTGTGGAGTCCTAGAGTATGCCACTATTGATGATGTTCCACTATGTTGGTAGAGACACACAATGGGAGTCTCTATGAGATTATGTCAATTGTTAGTTCGAGTGATTAGAGCGATCTTGTGCTATCATGAGCACCATGTAGGCTGATAGTTTATCTAGTTCTTTTACACATTTTGTAGGCATAGAAAGCTAAGTGTCCTAGAACACTTTATTTTTTGATATTTTGATGTAGACACTTTGAAAGATGCGATATATATATATATATATATATATATATATATATATATATATATATATATATAATATATATATATATATATATATATATATATATATATATATATATATATATATATATATATATATATAGAGAGAGAGAGAGAGAGAGAGAGAGAGAGAGAGAGAGAGAGAGATGCATGTATTATTTCCTACTTACGTGTCCATAACATGATTAGTTTTATAAATGACACAAATGCCTATCAAGAAAAAAATTTGCTAGCATCTATTAATGTATTTAAATTACATGGAATATGTTGATATGTGATAAAATCAAAATTTATTTCTGGCAATCTAACATGTAGATACATATGCAATATTTGTGGATTTATCACTGAGTAATGATTGTTTAATTGTAACACAACGAGCTATGAATCCAACTTGACAACTAAATCCCTAATGCTAGGAAAAACTGCTTTCGACAAGAGTTCAATAACTGCACTATATTAAACAATATTATTGGTTGTTCGACCAAGGCAGATACCTTGTAAATTAATCAGCTCGCCATTAGGGACGTAGAGTTTCCATGCTGCGGATGACAGATTCTGTGTGCTATGACAAGCACCATCAACAAAACCAACATAATGGCTTGACGACATTTGCAAACCGAGTGGAACACAGGGTAAGTAGAAAAAAAACATGTTTGCAAAGGAAACAAACACACCAAAAATAAAAGGCGCACGCTAATGAATTAACACACTAATGTACAAAAGTCATTACATGAATTTCAAGCATAATACTTCTTTAGATACAACCCATTACGGGGTTGTGACAATGAATTTATCTCATAATCACATAGCTCATAGGCACCTTTTTGTAAGACATGCTTGACGATGTAGGGCCCATGCCACATGGGTTCAAAGTTTCCTGCTTTTAATTTATCGTTGGCTTGATCATAAAGAAGGACCAAGGTGCCTTCAGAAAAAGTGCGAGGAGAAATGGTTTGGTCAAAATGAGCTTTGACTCGTTTCTTTTGAGCTTCGATGACCATCGCAGTAATGCAACGAGTCTCGTCAAGCCTCTTAAGATATAGTAGCCACTCCTCTTTAGGCGAGGTATTTGGAAGAAGTTCGATGCCTAGTTTAAGTGAAGGGATTTCACATTCTATTGGAAGAGTTGCTTCTAAACCATATACCAAATGGAATGGAGTGAATCTAGTGGCTGTCTTAGCAGAGGTTTTGTAAGCCCAGAGAGCTAAGAATAGAATAAAATGACAATCCTTTTTGTGCTTCCCAACGATACGCTGAAGCATAGTAATCAAAACTTTATTAACTACCTCAACTTGGCCATTAGCATAGTAAGCAAAACTTTATTAACTACCTCAACTTGGCTATTGGCCTATGGATAATAAGGAGTTGAGCTATCATGATGAAAGCCCAACTAAGCAGTCAACTCTGCCATCATGTGCTAATGAAAATGTGATCCGTGCTCAGTCACGATAGCCCGAGGAACACCAAAACATGCTATGACATGGTTAAAATGGAAATGAGTATCAGTAATACCATCAACATTGTATATAGGCATCGCCTTGGCCCATTTAGTAAAATAGCCGATGACAAAAATTATATAACCATGCCCCTCGACCAAGTGAGGGTTACATGTCATGAAATCAATGCCCCATTTAGCAAATGGGCCAATGGTAATTACTAGGAGTAAGGGTGCACGTGGGGTGCGCTGCTTGCTATTGAAAATATGGCATTCATGGAATTTTTGGACAAATAGAATATAGTCTTTAAAGATAGAAGGTCAGAAATAAATGATGCAGAGGATTTTCTAGGTAGTGGCATATCCAGACAGATGACCACCGCATGCACTAGAGTGGAAATCATTTAAGACCCATTTAGCCTCTTCTAGGGTGATACACCTGTGAAGAACAAAGTCCACACCAAACTGATAAAATGTATCACCAAGGATCTGATAGGGTTGGGACATGGTTGGGATTGAAGCCGAATGAGGCATCGGTCGGATCGGGACAGCTCATATTGGAAGGTTTGGGTTTGGAGATAAACGACAATATCTCCATAGCATGGGTCAAGGGTGCTGATTGGAAACAAATTTTTATCAGGAATCTTCTCAGTAAAATCAGTTGAAGTGCTTGTAGACGGAAGAGCATAGATCAACTCAACAAAAATGAGTGATTTCTTTGATTTGGAAGTAATAAATTCTAAATCAAACTCCTACAGGATAATGATCCATTTGGAGTATTTTCTCCCTAGTAACTAACAAGTTAGTATATATGTCATGGGGTTGCAATCAAAAATCACTATGGTTTTCCGTAAAAGGGTATTGTGTCAAAATATTTGGACGACATGGACTGCTGCCAAGGAAAGCTTCTTGATATGGGCATATCGAGAATCAATATCAAGGATATTTCTACTTAAATAATAAACCACATGCTTGTTTCCATCATCGTTTTCCTGAACTAACACCATAGCAATAGTAGTATTAGTTGCAGCCAAGTATTGGAACTAATCGCAGCGATAATCGGGGCGATGCAGTAAAGGAGCACTGATAAGCATGTCTTTTAAATCATCAAAGGATTTCTAGGAAACTTCATCCGAAATAAAAGGGATTCCCTTCTTAAGTAAGTGAGTAAAACCCTTAGCGAGTTCGGCATAATTAGGGACAGATCAATGGAGAAAATTAGCCTTTCCCTATAGGCTCTACAATTGCAATACCGATGTGGGGGGTAAATTGACAATGGCCTCAACTTTCAAAGGATCGATCCAAATACCTTCACGGGACACCACAAAAGCCAAGAGTTGACTAGATTCAATGCAAAACACACACTTGTGTGAATTGAGATGGATATTGTAATGTTGACATTGTAAAAAGATGGATCTTAAGTGATCTGGATGGTCACAACACTTAGAAGAATGAGCTGGTAAGTCGTCGAGGTATGGTTTAACAATGTGTCAAATGTCATGGAATGCATAAGACATTTCTCTTTGAATGGTAGCGCCAACATTCTTTAAACCAAAAGGAAGATTTTTATAAGTAAAATTACCCCAAGGACAGATAAAGGTCGTTTTATGTTGATTAGCAGGTGAAATATTAATCTGGTTATAGCCAAAAAACCATCCATGAACGAGAAAATCTCACTCCTAACACATTCTTCGATGATTTGATCGATAAATGGAAGTGGATAATTGTCCTTAGGATATGTGCAATTGATATCACAGTAATCATCACAGACATGGATTGTGCCCTGATTTTTGGCAACAAGGACGATATTGGACACCCAATCCATCAATGGAATGGGATAAATAAAACCCACTTTTAAAATATTCTCCACTTCTGCTTTGATAGCAGCAACCTTTCAAGGGTGCACAAGGCGATGCCATTGTCGAACAAGATTAGCACTAGGATAAGTCTGAATGTCATGCACCACTATTACTAGATCAATACCAGGAATTTCCTTGTATGACCGTGTAAAGATGCCTTAGAATTATTTAAAAAGTCGAGTATAAATCCTGATCTCATCTGGAGAAAAGGAAACCCCAATATGAATGTTCTCGACAGTTCCAGGTTTAATGGAAATGTCAAGAGGTATAGTAGCAGTGATGTTCCCCATATTACCCTCCGACAAGACTTCATGCACTAGGATAGGTGTTTGAAATGGAGGTGTAGGACAATGAGAAGCAAATGCTTCAAGACAAGAAGGCATCTCATCTAGGTTGGGAAGAAATGAAGAACAATGATGTAGACCGTTCCATGGAGTTTTGTCAAGAGACATGACCTCAATGATACTCTCATCGATGGGGAATGTCTCATTCAAAGGATCCTAAGAATCCAAAGAACCAAGCCAAGGAGATGGTACATAAGTGTCCAGGTTCATACTAAAAACAGTATAACTTTCTGAAGCGACCATTGAAGCGAAGACAATTTCTTGATAATTTTTCTCCGATGGACTTAAAGACATAGCATCACCAAAAGAATCAATCTGATCTGGAGTAGGAATAATCCAAGGATTTGTAGAGACTAATATCATATTGATTGAATGAACATTTAGAGGTGGGAGAGTAAAAGTACCCATTAGAGCAGAGTCTTTGAAGAGACTTTCCCCCACACTCTTGTAAGGAATCTCTGTATTTCCCACGTAAGGGATGTTGTCGTTCAATGAACCAGAAGAAAAGAAGGACATGAGGAAAATGAAGCACCCAAAACAAATAAGACACTACAAAGAACATAGCATGGGATGAGTTGCGCCTGAGAAGAAGGTTGTAGTTGGGATTCACATCTACAACTTCTACTTCTAATTCAATAGTGTTTCGTTCTAATGTAATCGAAAAGTTCGTGAGAGTACCATATGGATGTGAACCTCTGCCATCAAAGGCTTCCAAGGCATTCAGGGATTGGTTAAGAGAAGGAGAACCAATGGCCTTCCAACATGAACATACATGGTGCAGGTAGAGGCACCTTCATCAATAATATTCGGATGGATCATCTTCCCTTTGATAAGACCTTATATTAGAAAAGAAATATGATGGGGAAGACGAGGAACATGGTTTTCAAGATTGAAGGTAATCTGAATAGAATCAAAGGGATCAATAGTACCTATAGTAGACAATAGTGACTTTTGCTGCATTGGATAGGATTGGAGAACCTCCAAGGTAGACATCGTCGAAGGTGCTTGAGCTAAATCCTCAACAATATTATAATTTTGTGTAGCTCTATCATTTAGATTAAAAGATGATTTCTGGAGAACACCTTAGGAGGTGGTCAGATTACGGACTCACTGTTAGGGCTTCTCAATATGGAGTGGACCAGAATTGGATGGAGTAGAAGTAGAAGGAATATCGACAACTTCTTTCTCCATTGTCTGCTTATGTGTGGTTTGATAGTCCTTAGTTCGAGTAGCGATTGAGATAGGTGATGAACCTCACACCATGAACACTTGGGAAACTTAGGAAGTAGAGGACTATGGTTGGTCTACCAACTGCATCCATTGAGATGGAAAAGGTTATTTTAAGAAAGCCGAAGTCCCTTTCAACAAGCAATTAACCTCAAAATGTCGGGGACAATCCTTGGTGTAATGATCCTCCTCATAGATAAGGTAAGGATACTTCGGCTTTCTCTTAGAAGCATAATCAACAGATGATTTAGGGGGTCTTGTTTTAGGGCATTGGCTTTGGATTTACGTTTGACCTTCTGCTTACCTTTAGAGGCCTTATCTACTACAGTAGACTGAATAAAATGTACCTCAGAGGTTTTACCAAGATTGGATGAATTTTTGGAGGGATTATTGGAACTAGTGCTTGAGATAGATTTCTGCTTCGAAGAAGCCTTCGTGGAAGTCTGAGACATGGAACCAATCACACCATATACAAGTGGTGCATTAGGAGACTTTGATGCTGTCAAATCTGAAGATGGTCTCGGAGCATCAGGCAACATCTCATACAATGTGCCAGTTTGTGAATAAACCAAGTCTAGATACTAGACACGGGCGATATATTTCTCTTCAGTAACACATCCACCCATAGATATATCCTTAGTAATATTGTTAACGAATGATTTTTTGAACCATAATGTCAAAAAATCATCAGCAATATCAAATCTGATGAGGCGACGCCGACGTCTCCATTCATAGATATGATAAAAAATGCAGGTCGTAGTGTCTTACTTAAGGGATGCAAGAAAATGAGTTCTAGTTTCATACCAAATTGCAAATTGGAAATGAGTGAGGAAAGCCATAGCCATCGAGCTGTGTTGTATTCTTTTCATGACTAGCCCCCTTAGCTAAATCAAGGGGTTAGAGGGGGGGGCAAAGCCCCGAGATTTTTTTTTTTTGGACCCATGGTTTTGTGAATGGTTTTTGCACATGGTTTTGAGCATGATGGTTTTTGGTCCATGGTATTGGATGCTTCAACATGTATATATATGTATTGTAACATTAAAAGGAACATAATGAAAAATCAATCTGGTAGTCCCGGTTTTGGGATCTAGGGGAAAATCTTTGTGTATATTTGTTTTATGTGTTATGCTCTTTCTATTGTTTATTTTTTGTTTTTAGAATTCGTATGCAGGTAATTTCTGTATGGGGTTAAAACCTACATTTGGTATCAGAGTTGTTTTCACTTTAAGGGGATGCCTTTGTTGATGAGGGGTTTCGTTCAGGCCTATGGTAGACCCTGTTCAGTGGGAGATCTACGAGATCGATTCTGGTGGTGAAAGAAGATGGTGAGCAGTGGAAAGATAGAGGTTGAGAAATTTAATGGTCAAAGTTTTGAGTTATGGAAACTCAAGATGGAGGATCTGTTGGTGGATAAAGATCAGTGGATCATGGTAGATCTGGGTAATAGAACAACGAGAGTGTCCGATGAAGAATGGAATAAGTTGGATCAGAAGGTAAAGAGCACAATAAGATTGTGTGTCTCAGATTTATTTATTGCTTAATGTATCAGGGGAAGCTATGATGACGACTTTGTGGGACAAGTCATGGGCTTTGTACCAATCTAAGTCTTTGGTGAATAAATTGTTCCTACGGAAAAAGATGTATAACCTGAGGATGAAAGATGCAGACTCGTTGATAGAGAATCTGAATGCATTTAATACTGTGGTAAGTTAGTTATTATCTATTGATATTAAAATTTTAGATGAGGATAAGTGCATCAGTTTGTTGTGTTATCTACCAGATTCGTGGGATAGTGTGGTTATTACAATATGTAGCAATGCAACTGCCTTGCAGTTTGATGAAATAGTCTCATCCTTATTTATGGAGGAGATTTGATGGAAAAATATGGAGATCTAGAATGGTGATGCCTTGTCTCTATGAGGATAGTCCCAAAACAGAAACAAAAATAAGTCATCGAGTGGGAGATCTAAATCTAGAGGGAGATATAAATCTCCAGGAAAACTTGTAAAGGTATGCTGGAAATATGGAAAGGAAGTGCACTACAAAAGGGACTATAAATGTAAATCTTGTGACAAAGGAAATGGATCTGATGATGCTCCTTCTTTAGAGGCAAAAGCCGCCTCAGATGAAGGTGGGGATGTGTACTTGGCTTCTTCAAGTACACATGTAGATCATGAGGCATGGTTAATTGACTCAGGTGCATCCTTTCACTTCACTCCCCATAGAGAGTGGTTATTTGAGTATGAAAAATATGATGGTGGTGATGTCTTCTTGGGGGATGATAGGAAGGCTAGAATCGTTGGTCATGGAAAAGTAAAGTTGAAGTTGCAAGGTGATAGGATTAGAATACTTTAAGGTGTTTTGCATATTCTTGCATTATCCAAATATATGATTTATGTAAGAAATTTGGATGACGCAGGTGTAAAAATAGTGTTTGAGAAAGTTACCTGCAAGATGGTTCGGGAGCACTGGTATTAATGCGAGGAGTTTGAATTGGAACTCTACACAAGATGCAAGGTAGCAATGTTATTGATGGGTGCAACAATTCTGTGGTTCCTGAAAGTGGAGCAGAAAATCTAGTGGTATCTAGAGAAAAGACCATGCTATGGCATCAAAGGTTTGGACATATTGGAGAGAAGGGCCTTTGAATACTTCATGGTAAAGGTATGGTAGAAGGTATGATTAATAGCTCTCTGGATTTTGATTTCTATGAAAATATGTGTTATGGGAAGCAGAATCGGGTGAGTTTCCTCTCTGGTGGTAAGAGGGCAAAACATATTTAGAGCTTGTGCAAAGTGATGTGTTTGGACCTATGAGGTCCCAACATAGGTCAGTATGTGTACTATGTATATTTATGATGCTCTCAGGATAATGATATATTTCTCAAGAGAAACCCGAAAGCCTTTGACAATTTAAAAGATTAAGGCTTGGGTGGAAAACAGAGAGAGAGAAAAAAAGTGTTGAGGACAATAATAGTGGAGAGTTTGCAAAAGGAATTTGATAATTATGTAAGAAGTGTGGTATAGATGACTAAGATACTCATAAAACCTGAGAAAAATGGAGTTGCAGAAAAATGAACAGTGTTGATGGAAAGGGCAAGAAGCATGCTTAGTGGTGCCAGGTTAGGATAGGAATTCTGGGTAGAGGCGGTGGAGACAACATGTTACCTGGTCAATAGATCACCTTCATCAGTGTTGGAGGATAAGAATCCACAAGAGGTATGGACTGGTAAGAAACTCTCTCTTTCACATCTAAGGGTAGTTGGATGTGATGCATATGTACATGTTACAAAGGAGAAAAGAACAAAGTTGGATAGTAAATTTGAAAAGTGCATCTTTATTGGGTATAAGGATGGTTTAAAGGGGTATAAGCTTTGGAACCCAATAACAAAGAAGGTTGTGTGCAACTGAGATGTGGTGCTCAAATAGGTGACAGATGTTATTAAACATGAAGTCCCATCAAAGGAACCTAAAAAGATAGATTTTGAGCTAAAGGAGGAATATTCAGACTCTACAACAGAAGAGGAATCAAAATATGAAGAGACACAAACTCTGAGTGTGAGAAGATCAGTTCGAGAAAGAAGGCAACCAGAAAGGATAGTAAATCTACTTTCTGTTCAAATTTTTATTTATCTATTACTGATGATGATCATAGAACTATGAAGGAAGCAGTAGATTCCGAGGATGGCAAACTCTAGAAAGAGGTCATGGTTGCTAAAATGGCATCTTTGCACAAAAATGAGGCTTGGGATCTGGTGGAGTTGCCAGCTGGAAGGAAACCCATTGGCAGAAAATGGTTGTTCAATAAGAAGAAAAATGCAGAAGGAAAGGTGGAGAAATACAAATCTTGGTTGGTAGAAAAAGGTTATTCCTAGGTGTTGGGAATTGATTTTGGTGATATTTTCTCCTATTGTCAAGGTAGCTTCTATTAGATTACTTTTATCTGTTAATGTTGTTTTTGATTTTGAGGTAGAAGAGATGGATGTGAAGACAACATTTCTTCATGGGGATCTGGAAGAAGGGATCTACATGAAGCAAGCTAACGGCTTTGCGGTGAAGGGTAAGAAAGAACTGGTATGCAAGTTAAAAAAGTCTTTGTATGGGTTAAAATAGTCACCAAGGATGTGGTATCCTAAATTTGATACATTTATATGGGGACTTGGCTTCACCAAAAGAAAAGAAGATCATTGTGTGTATTTTAAATTAATTGGTGATCGTGTTATTTATCTTGTCTTGTATGTGAATGATATGTTGCTAGTTGGAAATGACAAAGAAATTATCCAGGATTTGAAAACTCAATTACCCTCCAAATTCGACATGAAAGATCTTGGTGTTGCAAAATATATTTTGGGCATGGAAATTAAAAGAGATCACACAAAGAGGAAGCTCTGGTTAAACTAGAGGAAGTATGTTGAGACAATATTGCAGAGATTTAATATGCAGGATAGTAAACCAGTGAAGGTTCCTATTCTTGTAGGTATAAAGTTATATGCTATATAGTGCCCCAAGACAAAAGAAGAGGAAGAGGACATGTCCCGTGTTCCATATGCAAGTGCAGTTAGTAGCCTGATGTATGTGATGGTATGTACTATACCAAACATTGCACATGCAGTGGGAGTATTGAGCAAGTTTATGTCAAAACCAAGGAAGGAGAATTAGACAACAATGAAGCAGGTTTTTAGGTATTTGCGTGGCACTAGTGATTATGGTTTGTGCTACCAAGGAAGACCGGGATTGGATATTCGTGGATTTGTTGATGCAGAGTGGGTTGAAGATCTGGATCAGAGAAGATCTACAAGTGGGTATGTATTTAACCTATTTTGAGGTGTATTCAGTTGGATGAGTAAGAAACAATCTGTAGTGTCACTGTCAACTATAGAGGCAGAATACATGGCAGCCACTCATGCAAGCAAGGCAGCAGTTTGGTTGCAGAGATTGTGGTGAAGTATGGGGTTAGTACATGAAGCTATAAGGATAGACTGTGATAGCCAAAGTGTAATTTTCTTGGCAAAGAACCCTGCTTACCATTCAAAGACAAAGCACATTGATGTTCAGTATCACTTTGTGAGGGATATGATAGAAGACAAAAAGGTGTTTTGGTAAAGGTTGACACTTTGAAGAATACTGCTGATGCATTGACAAAATCTATGAGCTCTGAGAACTTCTCTTGGTGTAGAAAAACAATGGGTGTTGAAGGGATGGATACATGACTAAGCTCTCTTGTGGCCCCCTGTGGAAAGAAAACAACAAGTGGGAGAATGTTGGGTTGTGTTATATTCTTTCCACGATTAGCCCCCTAGAAAAATTGGGGGGTTAGAAGGGGGGAAGAGCCCCCCCTTCAATGCATCGATGCACAACGGGGGTGGCAACCCCACCCTATATGGGGGGTTTGAGGGGGGCCGTTAGCCCCCCTCTACGGGGTTCGGGGCAGTGCCTCGGGGAATTTTGCTTTTGGACTCATGGTTTTGTGCATGGTTTTCGCACATGGTTTTGGGCGTGATGGTTTTCGATCCATGGTATTGGATGCTTCGACATGTATACATATATATTGTAACATTGAAAGGAACATAATGAAAAATCAATCTGGTAGTCCCGGTTTTGGGATCCATGGAAAATCTTTGTGTATATTTGTTTTGTGTTATGCTCTTGCTATTGTTTATTTTCTATTTTTAGAATTCGTATGCAGGTAATTACTATACGGGGTTAAAACCTACAAGTTGAAGTCAATGTAGGTACCTCGAGGCAACTCGATATACCATTTAGTAGCAACACCTGTGAGAGTTCTCTGAAAGATTCGAAGACAAATAGAAACATCGACATAAATATTGGAGGAGCAACATAGGTGATATGTCATGACATGGGCTTGCGGGTCCTCGTTAGCTATTCCCTCAAATTTGGGGCAATCGCTTGGAATTTTCATTGGAACTAGAGGCCAGTAAGGTGAATAAAGAATGGGATCATTCGTGAGCCTTGAGACATCGGGTAACTCCAACATATTCAAGAAAAGAAATTATATATTAAACAACATATAGGGTCTTTTAGGAGACCCAAATTGCGGATTCCGTCCTTGCTAGTAAGGATTTTGGCCCCACACTGGAGGATTTTATCCATAGGGGACTTGATTTTGTCCCCACTGAGGGTTACCTTGACGATAAGGTGGATTTAGTCCAGGGTAGACTTTATGTTGTCCTACCATAGGCTGTTGATAAGGATTGTACGTGTCATATGGGTTATAAGGTTGTTGAACCTGTTGGCCCTGGACATAAAGAGATTGACCCTGTTGCTATAGGGGTTGACCTTGGGCTTGCAAGGGCTAACCTTGTTGATACACATATAGAAATTTCTGCTACCAAGGTTGAGCTTGTTGCTACAAAGGCTAGCCTTGCTGCTGAAAAGGTTGACCCTGCTGCTGCAATGGTCGGCCTTGTGAGGACAAAGGTTGGGTAGACTGTTGAATAAGTTGAGTTTTTGGTTGTAAAGGCTACTACGACTGTGGAAAAGGTTGCCCCTACTGTTGTAATAATTTCCCTTGTTGCTGCAATGCTTGCCCTTGCTACTACAACTATTTCCCTTTCTGTTGCGAAGATTGTCCTTGCTACTGCAAAGGTTTTCCTTTTTGCTGCAAGGGTAGTTGGATAGTTCCTTGGGATATACCCTGAGGGTATTGATAATTCCTGAATTGGATTTGACCATACCCACCAAGAATAACAAATTAATCATAAGCTTCTACTTGAGGAATGTACAATGGATTAACCAAGGCTTGTGAACCATATGGGACATAATCCTATTGGAGTGGAACCTGAGCCATATAAGGCTACTAACATGGGACGTTACTTGATCCAGACGGATGAGAAAGGTTAGGAATACTATCATAATTTTTTATTAACTCCAACCATGTGAGTTTGTAATCCACTCACATTGGTTTCACCTGACACAAGAGGATTATTCGGATCTTACCTCCCAAGAAGTGGCATATTCTGTCCACTTGATGGAGGGGTAGAAGAACTTACTAAAACTCGACCTGAAACAATTGGTTGTACTAGAGAGGTCAGTTGAAATGATGAGACAGGTTATGATGAAATGGTAGGTTGAACAGGAACTGAGGTGACAACAATTTGTACATAACTTCAAGAGCTCATGTTCGGAATGAACGAACCAAATGTAGGCATATCATTTGAAGACCAAATGGGATTTTGATACAATGACGAGGCACTAGGAGTACCTGAAACTAACTGAGATAAAGTGATACAACCATGTGGAAACATGGGTCCACTAGTTTTAGGAACAGTGAGAGACAAAACCCTTCCTGTATAAGGAAAGCCTTATAGAGGAAATTCACATCCTTGCTCATCATCAACGTGAGGAGTATGGGTAGCGTAAACTTCTAAATGACCCAGAGATGAGGTTGGGTTTTCACCTTTTGACTCCATCGATGGAAATAATTGGTGACGAGGAACTCGAGATGTGCGAGGAGATAACTCTAAAGGAATACCAGGACGATCATAAGGACTGTAAGGATGCTGAGGATATATCACAACAGAATCAAATAATGGGTTCAACAAATAAACAACAAGCCCCTGTGGACTTTCAAGAGTCTATAGACTCTCATGGGTTTGAATAGGATTACTAGAGGTACCAGGATCAAATTCTTGAGATGACCAAGAATCTGATGGAGGTGGATGAGAAGTTGGATGCTTGGAATAATCCCAAGTTCAAAACCTTGATCCTCAAGTGACCGAGGAAGCTCTGGATGAACTCCTTAGGAGGACCCTTCAGTATCAGACAATAAAGGGGAACTATGAGAAGAACTCAATGGTTCAGCCATGAAAACTTCATCTCAAAAGAAAAAATGAAAGGAGATTCGTTTAGGGATTTTAACAATCTTGAAATTAATAGGGAATTTCTCAATATTGGTCCAAGAAACAATTTCCTGGTTTCGACATGTTTATCGTGGTAAGTTATTTTTAGAAACAAAAACTTTGCCTTTTCATCTTTTAAGAGTCAAGAAAAAGATGAAAAGGTGACTCAAGTCACTTTCGATGGTTTAGTGAGATTGAAAGGACAATTTTCTTGATGATATTTTCAAATTTAAAGAGTGAGAAAAGATTGAAATGACCACTTAGGTGAATCTAGGTAAAAGGAGTACCAAGTAACCGTGAACTCCAATATACACATCAATAAATAAATTTACCAAGGACTTGACGTACGTACAGGAAATCTCCTCGAATGCTGTGTTCGGTGTATCACGTTTATAGGGTGGTAGAATCGACTTCCTATGGATAAAGGTTTGCAACATATGGGGGTCTCCCTTTATATACATGATGGTATGGGGAGCACAAGTCTGTGCTAGTGTTTTCTAATGCCGAAGCGAATGATAATTGCTAAGTTTTATAGATGCCAGAACACGTCTCTAGCCTAGACAACTAAGTATGAATGTTAATGTTTCAAATTATCATTAGATTGATTATTAGATTTTAAAGTTAATCTTGGAATTATGTTTCAATTTCAAGGCCTTAACGATGGTACATGTTCCTAAAATGAAACTAGATGATGAAATGAAATCCTTCAATTCTATGAAATCTATCTATGTAAGGAAGAAGGTCACTCAAATCATGCATCAAACCAAATGAACAATTGCATCCATGACAAACGCTAAATGAAAAAACCTAATCTTTCATATGAAAAGCAAATGCAATGCCAAAAAAAACCTTAGAGAAAAGCTTCCTTAAGCTATAATGATGATTTTTCTCTTTTCACTGAAATGCAATCAATATAATATAGTGCAAAAGTAAAAGAGAATGCAAGCAAGCAAACAAATATGAAATTCTCTTTCACATTAACGATTTGAATGCAACCTAAAAATGCTTCGAAAACTATGAAAAAAGAAACACTTTCACTTTCACTTTTCGAAACACAAAACTCAAAGAAAACACTTCCTTTCGATTCAAATGAGACAATCAATTTGTAATCTATTGTTTTTCAAATGAAACTTAAGTGACTTACACAGTATCTAGTAATGAAAAAAAATTAAGACACAAGAACCAAAATTGATCTACAAAGGATGTTTGAGCACACAAAGACTCTTTAACATAGGTAATTGATCTTTGATCTCCGATGAGAATACCAACGAGTGGATGAAAGATGACCTAGAAGACCTAGAAACCATAAAAATGATAATCAAACTTCAAGCATGCTCAAAGCAAGTTAAAAGGTAATTACAATCAGAAAATAAGGGAGTCAATTGATATCACACTTGTAAATCCCTGGGAGAAGGCAAAAATAACTGATAACAAGAAGACAAAGCCTAAATTTCTCTAACTTCTAAAATCATCGCACCTATTAAAAGGAAAGTAGCGATCATCGCTACCGTAATCAACAAACCCGTGATGTCATCGCTACTGTCAGGGTCAAAAACGTGATGGGTGAGAAAAGAAAATAGAAAACACAAAATCTGCAAGAGCAACTCCAATAAACAACCTTCAAGAATCTACCAAAAAGTGAGGCAAACTATAGACAAGAAATGAAGTCTATGAATGAATGGTTGATCAAACTTGTCAAAATACAAGTTGAAGAAATGGAAGGAAAATATCATAGGCTCCCAAGTGGAGTCACCATTTTGTTGACACGGTTAATCCTCTCTATAGACAAAGACGATCCCTCTAGCCCAATGAGTGGGTCTAGCGATTGAAGTGACAATCAACTAGACATCTTCCTAGGTTTTAATTGAAAACTAGAATGAAAGAGATGACCTACCTCATTTTGATGCTATTCTGTTTTCCTTTATTGAGGGCCTCAAACCGCTTGTGTCATAGACTTGTTCTTACTTCTCTCAGCATTTATGTACCTTCACAAGTGATCAAGAGACAAAAAATCATGCCAAAACCAATAGCAAATCCAATAACAACCTACTTAACTGATCAAGGAATGTCAAGCTAAATAAATACATGAACATATATATTTTGGGAAGATGAATCAATAGTTGCATATTATTATGAAATAAAGGGAAGCTTACAACGAAAGCCTTAATGTTGAAAGGCTCTCCTTGAGTGGTAATCCAAGTCCAAGCCAAGAATTCTCCAAGCACTCCTTCTCCAAGTCTAATGAATAGCCTCTAGGCACAATCTTAGCATGAGGTTGTAAATAGACAAAGACCAACCATTTGGGAATGGGAGAGAATGAACTTATAGGCTGGGAAAAAGAGTTAGGACTTCTCCAAAGATAGGATTTGGCCCTCAACTCAAGGAGGTAGCTCATAGGGATAAGACAAAGAGGCCAAGTTGAGAGGATTCGACCTCATCTATCTGAAACAACCTCCTGCTCATCGCTTTGGAAGCTTCTAGATCACAAAGCTTCTCATCCTCTTTGGGATCATTGCAAGTATGCGAAGGAATAGAGTGGTGCCAACGCTGGTCAAACAAAATGCAACAGGCGACCATCATTGTTTTGAGCCTCATAAGAGCGATGACTCTCATTTTAGGGTTTTAAGAGTTATTTCTTCACGGAAAGATCAAGGAATTTTCCAAACAAAGTCTTAGGAGGAATATAAGATGTATACATGGATGATTATACTATATAATAGCCATGTTTCAGGGACTTTGGGGTATGTCATAGTAAAGTGCAGGAGGCGTGATAAAATACCGTGTAACAGGACTTCCAAAGATTGCATCTTAAGATAACTAATATTCCCAAGGAGCATATGATTGATGTTTTCATAGGGACTTTAAAGGATAATATCCAACATGAGGTTCACCTTTGGGAACCTAAGTCATTGGAGAATGCATTTAAAGTGGAAAGGAAAGTTAAAAGAAAATTTATGGAAACAAGGAGGTCTACCACTCACAACTATAAATATGGAAGTGTTTTCACTCCTATCCTTCCTCAACCTACAAGGTTGACACCACAATAACCAGAAGAAAAAAAATAAAAAGGGATTTTTTACAGTTGTGATAAAAAATACACTAAAGGTAATAAGTGTGTTGAGAAGAAATTATTTTACATATATTGTAAAGATGAGGAAGAAAAGGAACAAGAAACATCAAAAGAAGAAGATATACACCAAGGAATCAATGACATGGGTTGAAAACGAAGAAATAAATCTGACAATATCTTGTAATGCATTGGCAAGAATTACCACTCCTTAAAATCTCAAGATAGAAGGATATATCAAGAAGAAGGAGTTAATAGTACTGATTGATTCAGGTAGTGCCCATAATTTTATTCATTGTAAGATAACAAGGATTTGAATTTCTTCTTATCCCCAACACTAGAGTGTCAAGTGATGGTTGCAGATGGAGGAGCTATAAATTGCTAAGGGAAATTGCATAATATCAATCTAACCACAGGGGAATATGTATTGAATAGTCCAATGATTTCCATTCCAATGGGTGGTGTTGATGTTGTATTAGGAGTCCAATGGTTACAATATTTGGGGACAATAACTTTTATTTTTTAAGAACTTTTTTTGAATTTTTCTGTAAAGGATAGGAAATTAAATTAAGGGGTATCATTGGGAAACCTGGTAAGATAATCATCTCTAATGGCAGGATAATGATTTTAAAGAAGAAACAACGAGGTGTAATTTCACAATTATCCTCACTAGATGTTCAAACATCTAAGTATCCCATTTCCCGAGATCTCTAAAATGTCCTTGACAATCATTCCAAGGTATTTGAGACTCGGAAAGGTCTCCCACCTATTCATGATCATGATCATGTTATTCACTTGATTGCAAGAAGTGTTCCTCCAAACATAAAACCTTACAAATATCCTTATGCCTAGAAGAGTGAAATTGAAAATATGGTTGTAGAAATGCTAGAGGCTAGTATAAACCAACCTAGACAAAGTTCTTTCTCTACTCCAGTAGTATTGGTATACAAGAAGGATGGATCATGGAATATGTGTTCAATTTATAGGGAGCTCAACAAGCTTACTATTAAAGATAAATTTCCCATTCCCATCATTGTTAAATTGTTTGATAAATTACATGGAGAAATTTACTTCACCAAGCTGGATCTTTGTTCAGGATATCTTGAAATTAGAATGAAGTCTGAAGACATTCCAAAAAAACATTCAGAACTCACAAAGGTCATTATGAATTTTTGTTATGAATGTCTTTTGGCCTTACTAATGCACCTTCCACATTTCAAGGTTTGATGAATTCCATTTTCAAACCCTTCCTTAGAAAATTTGTGTTAGTATTTTTTGATCATATACTAATATACAACGAGTCTTGGAATTAGGATCATCTTCAACATGTTGATAGGGTGTGTTATAGGCCATTTTGTCACATCTGATCAGTGAGCCTCCTAATGGGATCAATCAACATCCTATTCCCCCTTGTCACCATATTGCATAAAGCCCTAAGCATGTTCCCTTCATCCCCCAGAGGTTCAACCCTATACTGCTTCATCTGAGCCAGTTTGAGGACCAACGCTTCCTGTAATCCTACTGGGGTGCATTCACCTATAGGTTACTCCATTGTGGCTGATGTTGGTCACCAGCAGGTTGCTTACGTTTGCACCTACGTTGGTTCTAGAAATCCAGGAGAATGATGAGGATTATGGAAGCTTCCTCTTATAGGAGTTTCCAGAAGTTGTTTCAACTACTTACCTTGGATAAAAAATTCAGATCCTATCCTTCCCTACTTTGGAACTTTCAGCGCTTATACTTTGATCCTATCACTCCATAAAAGGTGGATCTCTTACCCTAGATTGGTAATTGGATAAGAATTCCCAACTTACCTTCCTTGTCTATATATTCCTAGCCTTCTATGTGGTTGGGGGTTGGATTTTGAAGAGTGATTCCACCCTTATGTTGTTGTAGTGAGTGGCCATCATCTCATGCATTTATGGTGATTGGACGTGCATATTGTGACAAGGAAAGGACAAGTCAACAAATTGGAGGAGATCTTCTACAAGATCAACTGCTACTTATGGTTGTAATCTTCTTCCATTTATATTAATGTAAATAATTCTTTGTTTTCCTATATGTGATGTTGTTATTTCACTTATTTCAATAACATGTTGATATATTGAATGAAATACTTAGATGATACTGCATATATCTCGTAGTTTCTTGGCTTGTGTTATCTGGTTGTGCAAGTTCAAATTTTGGCATTCAGAGATGGAATTGGAGCTTGCAAACTAAAGAAGGAGCGAAGTGTGTGAAGGATTCTAGGTAGGCCTCACTCTGTCATTTAAGGAAAAGCATTGTATTCCTTGTCTCTCTATTTTTCTAGGTTAGCCACCGACCTAGGGAGATACTTTTGTCAGCAATTGTAAATCCCATATAACAAATTAACGAATATACTAGGGAACATAGTATTCCCTTAGTGATTTCCTTGTCCATTGTATTTGATTACCTCCTTAACAGACCTTGGTTTGATCATCCAACCAAGAACAAACCTAGGAAATGATTTCATTGAGCCTTTTTTGCAATTTTTGTGCTAGAATCATCTTTATTAGGCCCAACGCACCCCATGTGCCTTTGACAGAGTGTTGCACCTCACCTTGGCCCACTCTACACTAGCGTTGCAATGCATTGGCGCCTCTTCTGCACCAACATTGGCCCCTGTTTTTGCATGAATTTTTCCTTGGTTCTTGAGCCTATCTTTAGTCAGCTTACTTCCACTTGAACTTCCCCGAGTCTTCATTGTCTTGTGGTCTCTCTAAAGCCTCTGTTTGGTTTGCATTTGTGTTGTTTGACTTTGGTAAGATTTATTTTTTATTTTTCCTTGTTATTATCATTTGGTCACTTCCAAATTGATTTCATTTGATTTCTGGTCACTTGGATGAATTTTTGTTCTAGTCCTCATTCTAAAAAGTGTAATTGAATCAATAGTTGAACATTTGCATATGGTTTTCTTCATCTCGAAAATTAAGTGTGGTGAAAAGAAAAAATTTGCATCGAAATTTAGGGTTTTGCATGTGCATTAACATAGGAATAGTTGCATTAGAAAGGAAATTGCATCTTGTATCTTGTTTGCTACGTATTTATTGTTTCTTCCATTCCTTAGCAAGATTTTAATTGAAAGAGAAACAAATTCTATTTTCTCATGCTAGATTTGCATTTTAGGATATTTAACTGACATTTGTGGTGAGCCCAAAAAATGAAACATAATAAAAGATAAATAGTAAAATTTATTGAATCAACCTAAGGAGCATTTGAAAATTAACGACATACATAGATGTCTAGGCTAGCGATGTCTTCCGACGTTGTTAAACATAGGAGTTGTCCTTGTTTTCTAGCATTGTATCCTGGGGTTGAAATCATGTTCCATTTATGTAAGTGTGTAAGATCATTATACATGTACCTTTAGGTATATTAGATAGCACTCCTCACATGTTAAGTATATGGGAACACTCTGATTGAACGGTTATGCATTAGACAACACTAGTACGAACTACATTCCCACATACCATCGATTATATTTTTGGAACCCCCTATAGGTTGCTATCCATCATAGGTAACTGAGTTAGCTGCCTTGTATACTGTGATACACTAAACACCACATTTAGGGACATTTATTCCACGTACGTTAAGTCTTTGGTTCTCCAAGGTGTATATTTCAGTTCACAATTACTTGATAACACTCTATGCCTAATTACCCTGTGTTTCTAATTTCTAAAATCAATTAATTGACTGCAGAACAATATCCTCCCGTGGAATAACTTCTTAGTGGATCTTAGGTTGATACTAATGGAAACTGTTCTAGAGTCTACTAATCAAGGGAACCCCTCTGATGTGAATCCTGGTCCTTTTCCTTCTTTTGGAAATATTGGTGCCCCTTATATGGAAACGTTGTCGCTTCTTGGATTTACCACTGGTTTACCAGTTTGGTTATTTTGGACCCCTATGGTTTTGAATGTCCAAACTACTTCTCAATCAAATTCTCCTCCACCTAAATAAAATCAATCTCATGTTGATCCTAAAGTTGAACCTTTTTCTTCTTCACCTACTGTTTCTTTATCCCTTTCTTCCTCTTCGCTTGGTGAAAGTATTGATTCTAGTAACCAGGAAGCTAAGAAGAAGAAGAAAAGGACGAAGAAGAAGAAGCAAAATAAGAAAGAGGGAAACTAGGCAGCCATTTCTACAGATGAAACTAGCATGGAGAAACCTTCCAATAAGTCCCACAATGTTAAATTCCCTTACATGTTATGTAAGGGTGACCACCTTCTTAGAGAGTGTCCCGATATTCCCAAGGTATTAGAACTCTGTTCCTGTTACACAACATTTTGTCACTATCCCTGTAATCCCCGTTCCTTGATCCTGGAGGACCTCTATAGTGAACCCTACATGCTTACTCTTCATGAAGAATCTCCCATTGTGTCCCTTTTCATGAGAAGAACAATTCCTTTTTGTACCATTTCCCCAAAATCTTTTGTTTTTCCCAGTTTACAAGACTGATGCTAATGGCCCTTGTCCTCCTCGTGTAGATATGTAGGGATTAACACTGTCCCTAGCACCGACCAGAGTGACTGAGATTTTTTCCAGTCATGCCAAAACTCTTATGGAAAGTTTTTTAAATAAAGAGCTGAAGCTTCCAACGCTAGAAGCTTTGTAACGAAAGTATGGTAAATGGTTTGGCTGGATGGGGTCAAGGATGTTAGTTTGGGCTCATTTCCCCTATAATGATGGAACTACCTCAAGAGATAAGACCTTCTCCCATGAGAAGAGGATCCATCTCCCATCCATTCATCCTATATAAACCTCCTTTTTTCCCAAGTACAAGCTAGTGTTAATGTTGGTGTGCTAGTGTTAATTAGGTTTGGAGTAAACAACCATCTATTCATAGTTGTATCTCTCTAGCTGTGTGAGGGAGAAGTATAAATTTGGTTTAGTGTGAAGCCTAAAGGGAAGAACCTTAAAACTACTATTGTTGAAGCCATCATGGAATGCTAGAAGAAGTGTGTGGGAAACTGGTTTTGTTAGAGGAGAATGGCAATGTCAAGACAATGGTTGTAATCTCTTCTTGATTCAATATATGAAACTATCGATTGATTTCCTACATGATGTGTCATATTACATGTTTATGGCTTAATGTTTCTTGACTTGTTAAGTAGGTTGAATTACAATTTGTTTATTATCATGGTTGTTGTTTGTTGTTGTTTACTTGTTTTAGGTCTTTGAAGAAGGAAGCGAGAGATATCTGGAGCGAGCAAGAAAGGGCATCATCAAATAGGATAAGCATACTAAGAGGTAGGCCCTGTTACTGGGAATAGTGTCCACTCAGATGCTGCTATTCCCACTAAGACTGGTAGCTATCTTAGAAATAAACAAGTAAAGTCTACTTTCGCTTTCCTTTATGAAAATAGATAAGAGTGGAACAAAGGAGACCAACCTTAGTCTTGCGCTTGATTCCCTTGTTTGATTCCTCTCCTTCTTGATAGAGCTTTGTCGCTTCTTCTTCGTCTGCCCAACTTCAAAGAGCACTTGTGGAATCACAACAACATACTATTATCGAAGAACAAAGATCTATATTCATAAATAACACAGGATCAGATGTGTGTTAACCATACAAATGCATATATAAGAAAACATACAAGAATATGGAGGAAAACTTGAATAGCTTTACTAAGATCAAAAGTAGCAAGAGGATTACAATCATATATTCTGACCCAGCATCATCCTCCAGCAAGAAATCCCTTCTTCACCTCAAGTAAAGCTTAGATCACCCAACACTATGAATATACACCAGAAAACCAACAACACTTCTCTAAAAGATACAAGATTCCAGCCTCTGGATCTCTGTGATGAGGGATCCATATATAGATGATTGTAGGGAGGTGAGTCATCTTCTGGGGTCTTGATCAGTGTCCTCTCTATGATAGTTCCTACTTCCACTTGGAGAATGGTGATCTCTTACTTATCCCTGGTCGAAAACAGAGAGGCAAGTGTCAAAGGGGAAGCTTCTGGAAGATTCCATGATCTTCCACCTCGCATTTTGTCCCTGCCATTTGTCCATGCCTGACCATCGCACCCTACATAGGAGCCATTCAGTATGCATCGCACCTTTTACACTGGGAAGGTGATATGCATCGCACCCTCTGCACTAGGTTTTCAGTATGGTCCAGTTTTGACCATTTATGAGCAGTTTTCAGTGGAGAACTTCTGGGAGATGATGTAATCAGCTGACTTTGTTCCTTGAGGTAGTGAAGCAACTGTTTTAGGGACTTAGGATCCCTTAGTTTATGGACATTTATGATTGGGGTTGAAGTGCCCAAAAATTTCTATAACTGTTGCCCCCTAAAGCATGAGGTCGTTAATCTTTTTGATGTCGGGTGAAATGCTTTACTATGAGGATCCG
>APFE030426680.1:38338-67308 GCA_000404065.3 Pinus taeda | reverse complement strand
ACCCGAGGAGGCTTATTCTGGTAAGAGGCTTGATATTTCCCATTTGAGGATTTTTGGTTCTCTTGTTTACATGCATGTGACGAAGGATGCCAGGAAGAAGCTGGAGTCGACCACAGAGGTTGGGATATTTGTGGGGTACACTGATATGCCCCACAACTATTGTGTGTATTTGCCAGACAGTCACAAGACTGTTGTGCGACGGGATATCAAATTTCAGGAGGAGAAAGCCATGAAGTGTTTTCTCGAGCCACACTTGCATGCAGATGAGGAGCTATTAGTTCCTAAGGATGAGCTTTAGGATGTGGATCACCCACAAGATGAAGTTCATGGAGTGGAAGAGACCACTCATGCAACGGCAACCATCAGAGGGCGAAAGTGCACTACAGAAGCTGAGCGACTGGCTCAAGATGCAGAGAAGGTTGTAGGACCACCTATAGCACAGCGCAGACAGAGACAGTCACTTTATCGGTACATTGGATACATGGCTCTTGTGAGCAAATGTGTCGTGACTGAGCCATCCAATTTCGAGGAAGTTGTGGAGGATCCTGCATGGGTAGATGCCATGGTGGAAGAGTATGATTTGATTGTCAAAAACAGTGCATGGGAGATTGTCCCAAGGCCGGAGGGGAAATTAGTGGTGGGTTCGAGATGGATCTACAAAGTGAAGCAGGCAGATGACGGGAGTGTAGAGAAGTACAAGGCAATATTTGTTGCCCGAGGCTTCTCATAGATAAAGGGGATCGATTATGAGGAGACCTCTGCACCTGTCGCAAGGTATTCTTCCATACGGACGATTCTTGCTCTCTCAGCGTAGATGGGGTGGCACATCCATTAGATGGATGTGAAGGCTGCATTCCTCAACAGAGTCATTGAGGAGGAGGTGTGCATAGAGCAGCCCGAAGGTTTCGAGATCTTCAACAGCGAGTCGCATGTGTGCAGGCTCAAGAGAGCACTGTATGGGTTGAAACAAGCACCTCGTGCTTGGTACAGATGGATAGACAGTTATTTCACCAGACTTGGATTCTCCAAGAGTGAGGCAGATCCTAACCTATACCAGATTGTGGTGGAGGGTAAGTTGTTGATCATTGTACTTTAGTAGTGATTGTTTTGATGGGAGATGAGTTGTTGATACTTTCATGCAAGGAGGATCTTGCTAGAGAGTTTGAGATGAAGGACTTGGGCCTCCTTCATTATTTCTTGGGATTGGAAATTTGGCAGCGCAATGATGGAGTATTTGTTTCTTAGGGTAAGTATGCCCGTGAGATACTTGAGAAGTTCAACATGCATGGCTGCAAGCCTATTGATACTGCTCTTCCTGAAGGTTGGAGGAAGGAGGATGCTACTTTAGCGGAGGTAGTGGATGCCACTGTTTATTGACAGTTGGTGGGGTCGCTTATGTATCTGGTCAATACATGACCTGATATTTTCTATGATGTTAACTAGCTTTCACAAGCTATGGGTAAGCCAACCAAGATCTTTTGGAAGGCAGGCAAGCATGTATTTTGTTATCTCAGAGGCACATCGGGATATGGATTTTGGTACAGACAGGAGGATGAGGTGAAGCTATGTGGCTTCACGGATGTAGATTGGGCAGGGAGCCCAACGGATAGAAAGAGCACATTTGGAGTGATCTTCACTATTGGATCGACAGTAGTTTCTTGGTACAGTAGGAAGCAGAGATCCGTAGCAATCAGTTCAGCAGAGGCTGAGTATATGGTAGCAAGTTTGGCTACATGCGAGGCTATATGGATGAGGAAGATCTTGGTCGGGTTGTTTGGGTCACACTTGGAGCCTACTGTGATTTATTGTGATAACTAGAGTTGCATTAAACTCTTGACTAATCCAGTATTTCATGATAGATCCAAGCACATCGACATCAGGTACCATCATATCAGAGATTGTGTGCAGCGGAGAATCATGTTACTTTTATACATTCCCACGGAGGATCAGGATGTTGATATCTTGACAAAGGCGCTCACCAGGAGAAAATTCGAATACCACAGAGGCAGGATAGGGGTTGTATATAATCCATATCTTGTTGAGAGGGAGTGTTGAAAATGCAACAAGATGATGGAGCTTAGTGAAAAGAAGTTGCCTTCACTAAGTGGGCCCGCAGGCTATTTTTGGCACAAAGTCTATTTTTAGACATTGATCATTGTTATGATTGTAGGATGCTATCTTTGGATTATATCATGTTGGTAAATTGATGAGGGCCTATTTTTTAGACATATTGGCGGAGTCTATTTTTAGAATACCAGTCAAAAATAGAACAGTCGAATATTATTAGCTCTTAATAATATTTGGACTATAAACATTATCTTATCCTCTTGCAGCACTTCAGTTCGAGCTATGGATGTGGCACATGCAACTGCCAGAAGGAAATACGATTTTCCTATGGGTTAGTTGAGCAATTGCATGATGGAATTCAGTTAGAACTCAAGTGATTGAGTTTGATGGAGTTGATTGAGGAGTTGATGGAGTTATGTTCAGTTTGACTTAGTTGAACTAGTTGTATTTAGTCTAACTGCCAAATACACTAGTCATGAGTGATGTGAATTAATTATTAATTAATTCACTAATTATTAACTCATAAATCAACTAAATAATACATCAGTTAACTCAGTGCATGGATAGTTTAGTGGAGACAAGTGTTATAGGTGGGTGAAAGGGTAAGACTACTATCAATTGTGACTATAGCTGTGCATGAGATTTGCACAATCATTGATTGAGATTGCCAATGAGGATTGTGCAGTACAAGCCAAGTGAATTCAAACTTGGATCTAATCTATTCTCAACTTGGATTGCGCAGTAGAGGCAGGCAAACAGTGGAGGAGATTTGAACCCGTGACTTGTTCAGATCTAAGCTAGTTTTGTGTGTAGCATGTGGAGATAGTACTGAGTACTTGTGAGGAGTATTGTGCTATGTATTGTTACATGTTCTCTATCATTATAATATACAGATAGTTGGGGGTTTTCAGCTGTATGCTTTCCCCATTACATACTGTGTTGATATGTGTGATTGATGTTTCAATGTGTGCATGCGATTGTTTTTTTAATTCTGCAAATTGATGATCAATGGTAGAGGAGGTTATGTATTATCAATGCATTCCGCAAATAGTGTATAATCAGGATAATCTCTATGAATAAGTGTTATATTATTTAAATTTCTACACATTATCTAGAGTATTTCGAGCTCTGCCCATGTTTTTCAGACCATGGTATTGTAAGGGTGTAAGAATATATAAAGGGATGTCTTAGAAAGTCTAAGGCAATCAATTAAGAAGATGATATGTTTTTGAGTTTGTAAATAGGAGATGTTTCTATATTCAAGTGAAGGGGAAGTCTCCTATAACTGTGTGTGCGGAGACCTTGGTTAGTCTGCAACTATGTGCACAGGCCCCTGCAGCTGTGTGCATAGGGTCAGAAAGATTGTATATGTGAAGACTTGAACTAATAAAGAAGAATTTGAGACAAACCTTTGTATTTTGTTATGTTCGCATAGTTTTTGTGTTTAGCCTGTTTCTGGTTTGTTTTACGTAATTCTTATGAAATTGCATCACAAAGGTTCAAATATTATTTTATATGATGAATAAGACATGTTAGACTAGTTACGCGCAGCCCACAAGTCTATTAAGTAGGAAAATGCTTTACGACTGTAACAATAAGGTTAATGGTTCATGAAGGTCGAATTAAGCCCTAAACTAAGAGAAACTTTACAACCACGTTGCATAGTCCCTCTGGATGCAGAAACTTGGTTCTAGCATCCCCTAATATTTCCTCGAGTGAGACTGTGGTCTGCGCAAACAGGTCGTTGCCGAAAGGACTCGTGGTATAGGGTTTTGTTGGTTAGTGCAGCTAAATTTGAACTTAGGTCTCAGCCCCTAAAGCCAACAAATGGTTATGTTGTTGAGACTGTGATCTATCCAAGGGATGTGTGATGTGGCAACCGAATATAAAAGAGATCCAAAATTGGGTAGATCATAAGTTGCATGGATTTGCAGCACACGAAAGAAGAAATTTGTGCCAGTTCACAGAAAGGTGGTTACAAAGGTTTATCTATATGAACATAACGAGATATTTTTCACATTGTTCACTAATGAGCTGCATGAGTGACTTTCAAAGCTAGCAGAAAATGAACCTTGTTGGAAACATGACAATCCTATTATGTGGACCCCAGAGTTGATTAAGTGACTTAAGGAGTCTGAAAATAAGGTCGCAAGAGATATTGATTACTAAAGGTCCACAAGGTAAGTATTTTAATTCCTTAAAGCTATGGATTAAGATTTTGTTATGTGAAAAGGGTGTTATGCCTATAGATTTATGTTTAAAAGAAGCCAGATTGGTTCTACGTGAAGTGGAAAAAGATTCAGAGTATATCATGACAAATTTATTGAGGGTGAGTACAGTCCATTATTAGGTGAATAAGAAAGTGAAGAAGAAAGGAGAAACCCTAGTACACCTAGAGGTGCAATACAGTCAGAAACTCAACTCACTTTTGGGATTCCTCACCTGTCCACCCCACCTCCACCTTCGCCTCCACCTCATACACCTCCACCTCCACCACCACTATTCGACATGGCTAACGAAGTGAAGATGCCCATATTTAAGGGTCAAGGATCAGAGGACCCTGATCAATTTTGGTTTGTCATAGAAGCTGTGTGGAAAACACAATAGATCAATGACGATGATATGAAGAAAGTGCAGCTTGTCAGAGAGCTACATGATAGAGTGTTGTCATGGAATATCAAGTACAGTACGATGAATCTAGCTACTTCATTAGCTACGATGAGGAATGAACTGAACGAGAAGTTTAAGAAGCCCAAGTCGCAGTTACAATGTATTACATAAATAAAAGAAATTAAGCAAGTTGTCAATGAGACTGCTTGGAATGTAGATCAGAGGTTAAAATGTTTGATGGGACAAGCCAACTTCATATCTCTGAAGAACTGCACAAAGAGTGGTATATAGTTGTGTTATTGCCACACCTTAGATTACCACTATCACAACAAAATATTGGTACGCAAGCCAAAGCATTAGAAATCACGATGAAATTAAAATATTTACCGGTACAAGATACTCGCATAGGGTTTCAAGAGATACAATCCCAGTTGGAAAGCTTGCACATGGAGCTGCAAGAATTGAAGAAAGGAAATAACGTTCAGTCTAAGATGTGCTCAGTAGTATGGTGCCTAAAGTGTAAAAAGGAAGGTCAATATAAGGACCAGTGTCCTGTCTATCCTAATTATATGGCTGGCAGAGGTCCCAATCCTTTGAAATCAAAGCCTAGTGCTAGACCAAGTACCTAATGAAGTGTATGGTGTAGTATTTGTTGAGTTTCCGGACAACACTTGACTGCCCACTGTTATTTATTATAGAAATATGTGCAGTTGCTACAACAATTATTCTATAAGTTTTGTCGATTAGTAGGACATGATGAGAGCCATTGTTGCATCTATGACTTAATGGTAGATTGAACCCCGGCATATAGGATGCAAGTTAAAGGATGCACGCATGAAGATAATGGGTCACCTATGGTGTGTGGTGGAATTCAAGGTTGAGGAAGAGGCCCTGGATGAGGACGGGGTCAGATTATATGGTATAATTGTGGCGAAGCTAGACATTATATGCGAGATTGTTAGAATCCCACTTACCCTTCATGTCAGTGTTGTAGATAGCTTGACCATGTGACAGAAGATTGCGTTGTTTTAATGGATAAAATGCAAGAAAAGAAGAATCAAAAACCTACGTAGAATATCCAAATGATGTGATCTGAGCCACACAAAGATAACCCAAGCATTAATATTATGACACGAAGTGGTGCAACTACAGGAGAAAATAAAGCAAAGGTAAAAAGCCTATGGCATATACATGGATTAGGAAGGCAGGAGAGAAGATTATTGGGTTCGATCTATAGAAGGAGAAGGAAAATTTCATAGGGGCAAAGAAAATTTTCATGGACCTGAGCTTTGACATCAAAGACGCAGTGAAACTAGTACCAAGGAAGAATGCTCCTGAAGTAGTTACTATGATAGAGAACCCTGATTTGACTGTTCTGAAGTCCTTTTTGCAAAAATGTATGAAGTTGCTAAGGGAACAGAAAGCAGTGGAAGGATTGCAATAATTTATCAACAACTGTGCCTATAAAGACAAGCCACAGCCTGAACAACACACATTAAACAAGGTCAACAAGAATAGGAAGAGAACTGGCCAGGAAATGTGATTGACAGCGTAGATTGGTGAATTTGAAATGGATCAAATAATTATGGACTTGGGATCAGATGCGACTATCTTACCAAAGAAGACTTGGGAGTGTATGGGGAAACCAAAGCTACAATGGTCACCAATTCAGCTGTGCATGGCCAATCAACAGAAGATTATCTCGATGGGTCGATTATAGCTTGTTGTTGTAGACAATGAAGGAGCAAGCATAATGGTGCATTTTGAAGTTAAGATTGTAGACAATAGTAATCTGTATTTGGCTTTACTCAGAATCGATTAGGCTTTTGATATGGATGCCATAATCAATCTAAAAATGACAAGTATGGTATTTGAAAAGAACGATACTAGGGTCATTGTTCCTTTAGATCCCTTTGAAGGAGCACGATATACAGAACCCGTTCATGAATAAAATGGTGATGAAGATATTGACCACATCTATAAGTTAATTACATGAGATGAGGATTAGATCAACCCCACTGCAGATGGAAGGCTAAGTTGGGAGAAGGATAGCTCATGTCCTTCAAACTCGGACGAAGAATTGGAGAGCTAGCAGAATCAGTTGCACGAAGTTTCTGCTCTGCGTTGTAATAGAATGAAAAAATATCTTCGTTGTATATCAACTGAGGTACGTAATTTTCCATATTATGATGGAATAGGTGATGTCAGTTTATTTCTAGATGGATTTGAAAGGAATGTACCAGAAGAACAAAGATTCAAGGCCTTGGATATAGCCTTGAGGGCTACGTTTGTGCTCCAGTGGGGCACACATAAGGATAATATAGGAGATTGGAGGGAGTATCGAAGGCTGATGAGGCTCAGGTTTGGTCATGCAAACACAAGGATCGCAGAAAAGTATAATGCAAAAGATGATCTTGGAGATCACCTGTCTCATTGGACTAAGGCATAGGGCGAAGAACCTCGACCAAAATGGGTACATGTATTTGTTCACACTTTGGATGTGATACCCATGAATTGGTATCATTAAATAGAGTTCCACCATGGTACTGCTGATTTGAATGATATGAAGGAAATTTTTATATTGACCTCTGGCTTTGAAGATGGTTTTCAGTGTATAGATGATGCCCTTCAAGAAATTAGAGCAGCAATTTTCCGGACACCTAATGAGCCAATGACTTGGGTACAACCTTACTGGAATGCGCAATTGTAGAACACATTGGAATGCTATAATATGACTGCTAAAGAGGGTGAGGAAGATCCACACATAATTAATATTCCTGAGTTAGAAGAACAATGAAGTGGTAGGACTCGATGTAACTCAACTTGTTAAGACAAGGCAGGTCAACAAAGGCTAAGAGGTTGAGCCCAAGTTTTCACACATAGGCGATTACTGGTGTGAAGATATAGTAGGAAAGGTCACTGAGTTACTACATGAGTACGAAGAGTTGTTCCAAACAAATTTCATGGAGTTAAAAGGCATCATGGGAGACTTGGGCGTCATGAAAATCACTTTGAAGCCAGATGTGAAGCCTGTATAACAATGATCGTATAGGCTCAATAAAAAATACAAGGAGAAGGTGAAGGAAGAAATTGAGAAGATGGTTGCAGCTGGCATAATTGAACCTATGGAAGAATCTAACTGGGTGAGTCCAATGGTAGTACAGGAGAAAAATACCAAGGGAGAAATAAGGATCTATGTCGATTTGAGAAAGTTGAATGACATATGTGTACATGACCTGTTCCCAACACCATTCATGGATGAATTTTTGGAAACTGTAGGAGGAAAAGAGGAATATTCCTTTACAGATGGGTTTTCTGGGTACCGTCAAATTAAGATAGCGTCATAAGATAGCAGTAATACCACCTTCACTACTAAATTGGGGTCCCTTCAATATACAGTCATGCCGTTTGCGTTGGAGAATTCACCAACGATATTTTCCAAAGTTGTCGTCACAAAATTTAAAGAATTAATTCTAAAGTTTCTGGAAGTCTACTTTGCTAACTGGACAGTCTTTGGACTGTTAAAGAAGCATGTCTTGAGCTTGTGCTTGATGTTACATATCTACAGGAAGTATGAAATCTCATTAAACTTGAAAAAGTGTATTTTTGTGTACCTTATGGAGTTTTACTGGGACACATTGTCTGTAAGCAAGGGATGATAGTGGACCCTGCAAAAATCATTGTTATTATTAATTTGGATATGTCGAATAATGTGAAGTAGCTACGCACAACTCTTGGGCACACTGGATATTATCGAAAATGCATTAAGGCATATGCGCAGATCACTTCACCAATGGAGAAATTACTAAAGGAGGATGTCACCTTCTATTGGAATGATGAGTGTCAGAAGAACCTTGACATCTTAAAGGAGAAAATGGTCATTGCATCGATCCTGATGTTTCTAGATTGGAAGAAGAAGTTCCGTGTTCATGTGGATGCATCATGTATAGCTTTGGGAGTTGTCTTAGCATAACTAGGAGAGGGGTATCTTGATCACACTATTTCATTTGCGAGTCGCAAATTGTCTAAGGCGGAGAGGAATTATTCCATGAGAGAATGGGAGGGCTTGGCTATGGTGTACGCGCTATAGAATTTCAAGCATTACTTGTTTGGTGCGCACTTCAAGATGTTCATAGACAATTATATGCATAAATACTTGGTGAACAAGCCTGTGTCAGGGGGGAATATTTATAGATGGCTATTTTTATTCCAAGAATATGATTTTGAAGTAATAGTCAAGCTAGGATGAATGAACGTTGGGCCGGATCACCTGTCTATAATTGAGATCAACGAAGAAATGACCAACATTGAAGAAGGATTTCCTGATGCGTAGCTCTTCACAATAAGGGTTGCTGATGAACATTTTACAGATATTATTTACTTTTTGACTACTAGAGTAGCCCCTATGGAGTATATAATGCAATAGAAGAAAGAACTAGTAGTCAAAGCAACATATTTTTCTCTAATTTCTGGGCAATTGTATAAAATGGGCCCTGATCAAATATTGCATAGATATGTTCCTGAGCATGAAAGACACATCATTTTAGTAGATGCAGATGATGGTGTCGAAGGAGGGCACTACACAGGAAAAGCAACCATGTAGAAAATTTTGAGGGCAGGACTAAAGTGACCCACGGTGCATAAGGATTCTAAGGACTATTGTAATGCTTGCGATGTTTTCTAGAGGACCAGAAGACCATCGCAGAGAAATGAATTACTGCTGAATCCACAAGTTACTTTGTAGGATTTTGATAAGTGGGTGATTGATTTTGTGGGGTTGATCAATCTGCCAAGAAAGAAGATCAGTGCGTGATATATTATTACTGCGATGAATTATCTAAATAGATGGGTTGAGTTAGAACTAGTAAAGGATTATAGTGCATAAATTGCTTTGTACTTCATATTTGAGTCTATATTAACAAGGTTTGGGTACCCAAAGATCCTGATGAGCGAAATGGGAACACACTTCCTCAACAACACTATTGAAGCATTAACAGAAAATTGTTAGGTACATCACCAAAAGAGCACACCTTATCACCCTTAGGTGAATGGCATGGTTGGGGCTTTTAATAAAATTTTGGAGAATGCTCTGACGAAGGTATGAAAAATCGACATGAATGATTGGGCTATGCACATACCCACAATGTTATGGGCATACAAGACTACTTGCAAGAAGTTGATTGGGAAGACTCCATTTAGACTGGTGTATGGACAAGAAGTTGTAATGGTGATGGAATCTATAGTACCAAGTCTTAGAATCACAATAGTCATGAATATGGTATACAATGATATTATGGAAGAAAGATTGGAACAAATTCTCGCACTAGAAGAAGATCACTTTCTTGCAAGATTTCACCAACAAGTACAGAATGCCCAAGAAAAGGCTTGGCATGACCGACATATTAAGCAATGAACTCTTCAGAATGGAGACTTGGTTTTGTTGTTGTACGATAGTAAGTTCACACAGTTCCCTGGTAAGTTCAAGATGCATTGGCTAAGCCCCTAGGTTATGAGGGATATCTCAGATGGTGGCAGAGTTCATCTCACGAAGCTGAATGGAGAATTATTTGTTGGGCAAGTAAATGAGAGGGGTTTGAAACTCTACAGGGACGATTTTGTCCTTGGGGCTGCGTGATGACTATATGAATATAGAACAGTCTTAGTGCGATAGGCTGTTGCAAGGAAGCACGAGACTATAGAGTACTCTACCAATGAAGGACCTTGTCGAAGGAGGGTTGGATGAAATTCAAGAGGATGGATCAAGTGTAGAAAGCTATGACAACGAAGGGGTAATTGCACTACAGGGAGGGGTCCGATGCAGCTCATCCAGAATATGACCATTGGGGTTGATTTGACATGGAAATTTCTATTAAAAGGAGCGGGGAAAACACATTTAAGGAGAATATCTGAGCAAATCTGCTGCCAAATCTGCATTTATGAGGAGGATCTTGAGTGGATTGAGTGGTTTGAATTTGAGAAAGGTTATAAATATGGCACCCCACTCCACATTTGTACACTTTTTTTGTTGAGAATTTGATGCGTGATTTTGTGTTGATTTTTGGTAGCATCAAATGTGCTCTAGCCATGAAAATTAGTGGAAATGCTAAGGCACATGAGATCTCCAAGACCCAAAAATCGTTTGGAGAAATTCCACCTAGATGAAGGGATATTAAAATAATTAATATTTTTAATGAGACCCTAAGTCTAAACTTAGGAAAATTAAAATATTAATGTGTATTAATATAATACAAGCGAGAAAGTTCTAAATAACAAGGAACAAGCTAGATCTAATCTTAGCCGTTGAATTGTCAACATGAAAAGTATAAGAGGAGGCTTGAGGGTCTGTTGGAGACACACCAAGAGAGATCAAGAATTTGATTTTCCAGGGTTGGGTTCACCGAGGAAATCGAGTGAATGATCAGTTGCAATGAGGGGCAGTTCAACAATGGATTTTGATCCAAGGCTAAATAATGCATATCAGAGAGATAGTAGAGTGTAGAGCCTAGAAGGGATGGCCCAAAGGCTAAGGAGGCCAACGTAGAGGATGCAGAAGTCACAGAGGCAAACACAGAAGATGCAGAGGCTGACGCAGACAGCGTAGAGGCTGTAGAAGTTGACATTAGGATGAAGAGAATATGTTGAGGTGATTCTATGGGATAAGCAGAGAGTTTATTGGTTGACGAAGAGAAAAAGAGTGTGACGCAGTTCTGAAGAGGGTGATGCAATTCCATAGGAGTGCATGGAGCATCTTTCGTTGTCCAACACAAGCAAAAACCGGAGTCACTGTGGTATTGTTCATCCAGTTACTAATCAACTGGAATATCTATCTCCGATTAGAGGTATTTCTGCCAAGGATATTGTTGGGCATGGAATCCCCCCGCAACATATTTTGGGGCTCAAAGCCCAAGTTTTGAATAATATTATTGTAAAAACTCTGCGAATTGCAAGCGTGGAGTGTGAATTGTATGTTAGAGTCATAGGGTTGTCCACCCTAAGTTTTTAATGTAGTGTTGACCTACCCATGTGATTCAGGAATATTTAGTGTTCTTGGGCAAACTCCTAACCCTCTAGATCTAGTAGCAGGTCTAGAAACAACAGACAAAGTAATCTTGACCTTTTCTATAATCAACATATAAAACAAGAGAGAAGAGAAACCTACTTGTAGTTTACACTAGCTCATTGTCTCCCTTGACTGATTTTGCTGCTCCTTTTTGTACTTAAGCCACTTGGAAAGTACCTGCACAAACATAGAAACAAAAACCCATCAAGGCAAATGATATTGATCTATTGCTTATAAATAACATGGAATCAAAAACATGATATACATATGAAAGCATTAACATATAACACAAGCATAAGAAAAAAGTTTTTAAAACTTTATTGATAAGAGGAAATATTACAACCCATATGAGCTCGATCCAGTGTCATCCTTCCAATTCAATCCTTCATCACCTCATGGCAAGCAAGACACTCTAACACTATTACAATACTTGCACTCAATTCTAATCTCATATCACCAACGTCTCCTTAAAACTCAATATTTTTCAGCCCCTGATTCTTTAGATAAGTGATCTATTTATAGGTGAGTGAAGGAGAGTATGCCATTAATGGTGATGATGAATGCCTTTATAAATTTAGAGATAAGTTCCATGGAAGAAGGGATAGGGGATTGATGTTTCCTAATTCCCTTTCTCATCCAAATGCAAACTCAAAGGAGTAGGTGGCATTGAGAAACTTCTAGAGACTTCCAATGGATAAGGAATCTTCAAACCCTAATGGACATTTGCTCAAATTCGCTCAGCACAGGCCAAAGAGGGACTAAGTGCACTGCATAGCACCTTGTCAGTGTATGGTTTGCATTGCAGTGCACCCTAATGAAGTCCTACCTGTGATGGTCTTCTTAGGGGTATTTTTTGGATGTTTTCAGTGATGGAACTTCTTTGGAAGTAAGGCATTCTAATGACTAACTTCTTTAGGGCATGTAACAACTACACTAGGGGTTGATGGGCCCTAATAGTATCAATTCGTAAGTTGGGGTTGATGTGCCCAAATGGATCTATAACAGTTGCCCCCTAAAGCATGAAGTTGTAAATATATATGTCAGGTGAAATTCTTTATCATGAGAAGAGGAGGTTTCGAACCGGAAGGTGACCTGCATCAATTACAATACATAAATCATGATGATTTTATTTTTCTCATGAACTAGCTGAGGGAGGCATACCCATGCTCAGCTTATAAAATTTCATTACATGTACAAATATAGTCATCTACAGATATAGACCCATGAATGGTTGACCATGAATGTAAGGCCACTGTACATTTGATTTAGTACTCCTGAAAAATATCGCAACCCGAATGGATGAAACTAGATCCACGGTCTTCAATCTCGTTCAATATTTTGCTCAAGGACAAGTCTAACCATGTGAATAGATGTTTTGAAGTCGAACATGGAGAGACATCATCTGATTACCAGCCAATGGTGTAAGTTGTTAACAGACGCGAGAGGAATCACCGATAATGAAAATGACCCTCAAGGTACTACAGTACATTTCGCATGGTGTGAATAAATGATTTGATGTCAAACACCATACAAAGTCTTTCAGTCAAAGGCCATTGATGTCAACCTATCGCCGGAAGTGAGAAACCTATTATTGATGCATGCAAGCTTCAAGGTACTAAAGGGGTGTTTCTAAGTTAACTTCTTGGATGATGTGCTGATGTCGACAAGAAGCAACTCATTGCAAGAGGGCCTTGATTAACCCACATCTACGACACGAAATGAGGTAAATGATTTTGGAGATGGGAATCGACTAATGACCCAATGTTCACGAATGGAGGTCATGAAAATGAAGGTTTACGATATTGCAAAGGATGAAGTTTGAACTGAATGACTTCTCTTGAACATATCGGCAACACTAAGATGAATTGGTAGCGTTGACCCAAAACAAAGTAATGGATGGTATGATAGACCAACGGTGTGATAACCATCAAGCTGAATGACCCAACCCACATAGTCATGGTGATGAGGTGAAAGTGTCATGTTCAAGAGTGACTCGCAACCATAAAGTTTTCTCGACTTTTTCCCATTTTCCCCAGTCATTGCTGACCAGTACCTCTTTATTTTTTATCAAGCTTGAGGGGTTAACATATGCTTGTTGTATAATTCACCCTTTGGGAAAATCCATTGCTATTTGATGCTTTAATGAGTCTAGCGATGGTGAAACTCGGCCTTGTCTAGATGGACAAGTTTGTTGCTATTTGATGTTTTTAACGAGTTCAACGACAAAGACAACTTGGTCCTTTTCATGTTTAGAGAGTTTGAAAAGGGACGAAAAGGAAACTCCATAAGTTCTTTTTCATAAAATAATCTCTCAAGTCCGAAAAATCATAAAATAATACAAGAGAGATGTCGTTTCCAATCTTTAACGAGCTGGAATAGACAAGTGCTCGACAACCTTTTCATATTTAGAGAGTCTGAAAAGAGTTTAAAGAGGACTCTAAAGGGGTTTCTTTTCATTTTTAGCAAAGCTCAAGAAAGAAACAAAAGTTTGCTTTGTGGTCAAAGATGCTCAATTTACACTTAAACACGTCGAATTTTGCTTTCAGCCTACTCAAAAAATCCATCAAAGAGGATTAAAAATACATGTTCATGGATAAAATGAATAAAAAACTAACATTTACTCGATTAATGTGCAAGCAATAAACATAAAAACAAGTTTTATTATTCATTTTCATCATTTCACTTTTACCCTTTGTTTTTGGTGCTTTGGAGCAGTTTTTTACCTCAAAGTTCACTAGCTAATTATATAGGATTCAGTGGACCGTTTCTCGTGCCGTCCGGACCAGGTAGGAGCTATCCCTATTCTCTTCCATTTCATTCCATTTATTTTCAGTTTTAAGCAAAAAAATTTGGTTTTTGAGGCACTTAGGGTTTCATTTTGCGCACTCTGGATCAGTGCACCCTTTCAATATCGAAAGGTGTGTTGCATTGCATACATTTAGAAGGCAGTATGCATTGCAGTGCACTATCTCTAATGGAGGGGTGCGATGGGCGCAAAAACCAAATTTTGACAGTTGTTTTCTCCCAAATTTTCAACTTTTTTTTTTGCAAAAAATGGATCCTAATTTGTCTAATGGTTGCATTTCAGACATTCATCGGATCAAAATGGTCATTATATGGAGAGAACGAGAGCATGAAGAG
This sequence comes from Pinus taeda, assembly GCA_000404065.3. NCBI lineage: Eukaryota > Viridiplantae > Streptophyta > Pinopsida > Pinales > Pinaceae > Pinus > Pinus taeda. The sequence continues at coordinate 52,430 of APFE030426680.1, read as the reverse complement.
TAAGACATGATTACCTTATATGATCAGGGAATCGTTGATGCCCTAAGGAACTGTGGGTTACTGAATTATTTTTGATTATCCAGCACGCGGCAACAAATTGAACTGTTATAGTACCTTGTTCGTTCTTGGAATCCTACCGATTAGGTTTTTCACATTAGGGTCAAAGTGATCCCCTTTACCATCATGATATTTACTTTTTGACAGGACTGTCGAGGCGGGGTGCCCCCATATCATTGTCAGGATTTACCAGAAGAGGTGAATCAATGAGAGATTATATACGACAGTTCTGCCAAAAAGGAGCTCAACCTAGAAGAGATGGAAAGATCAATATCATGGATGTCAGTTATTTACCGTTGAGAACAATCCCTTTTACCCTTGCTAAACGGGCTGGCAACGCAACTTTACATTTGGAAAACAGGTCATATATGCAGTATGCTTTAGAGTGCTTGGAGCCAAAGGTGTTCAACTCGTGTTAGGAAATTCTTCCATCCATGAAAGAACAAACTGACCAAGGTAAAGAATGGAAAGACAAATTTTTTTGGCTATGGGTCTATCTTGATTTCTTTTGCCTTGGAGAGAATCCCACTCATGAAGCCTCAACACATCTCACTAGGAGTACCTAGACCTAGAGACCCACGGAGTAGAGGTGGGTAGATCTTATGGCTAGGCATGCTGGCCAGTCATTGATCTTGTTTTCCTCTGCTTTCTTTGAGTGCTCAACCAACAAGACATGATCTTCACAAAATATCCATACTCAGGGATGGATTTCCATGGTGATCCAGATCTGATGTTACCGTTTGGAGCGCAATGGAGTGCCATTGGTAAATTGTTTGACCAAAATGTTATTTCCTTTTAAATTTTCTACTCTTTTTGTGTTTTTTGATTATTGCCAAGACTAAACAAACATTTTTATATGTATTTATATGTTGGATCTATTCGACTTGTGGGATGCCAACGAGAGGTAGGTGCGCTAGTACAGAGAGCTATTGGGAGGGCAATTCTTCGAGACTTGGATTTAGTAGAGACCTTGGCCGAGATGCAAGATCACATAGAGGGTTTAACCCTAGGTATTTCGGATGTCCAGATCAAGGATTTACCTATGCGATTGCAGCGCCATACCATTGGCGTGCCGATTCGTTGGATGAGAATCCTATGCATGATAGCACAGGTCGTGACCTGTTAAAATGAGCAGCACTAGTTTACTTGGATACATTCTGCATACATTTTTGAGTTTTTTGGGTCAGATGACTGATTTTTGTCTTGGAAATGAACTATTTGTAAAAACTTATATACAATTATCTATTTGACTTTCAGAGTTTTATTATGGTTAAGTGATGCAATCCTATTCAAATGATGATGTGAATTGAAAATGTTTACTTTACATATGTCACAAATGTCTGTTTAACACATAATTCGCTAGAGAGTCAGTTAATATGTTTAGATTTCTAGAAATATGTTGATATTGAATAAAGTCAAAATACCTTTCCAAAATACGAACTCTAAGGAACATGTGATGAATTGCTGGGTTTCGGATAGTATAGATGCCAGTAAGCTGTAATACGACAAGTTATGAGTCTAGCCTAATGATGATTCGGCGTATGCCAAGTGAAATGGAATCAGAGAGGAGTTCAATCAACACACTATACTCAGCGATATTGTTTGTCGATCATCCAATACATATCCCTCTAAAACTCACAAACTTGCTGCTTGGAGCGAAAATGGCCCACGTCGCAGAAGATAAATTATGCATACTACGACTAGCTCTATCAGCATAACCAACAAATGGTTCTGAAAAGTTCGACATCCGCAACAAATGTGAAGTGGATTACCTAACCAAATAAAAACTCTAAAAGAAACTAACACATACAAATGCAATCAAAGCATATATAGAGTGAGTTTTACTACACTTAACTAAGCATAGTAACATTTAAGGTACAACCCGTTTCGGGGCTACAAAAATGGAATCCCATCATAGTCCACTAACTCGTAGATGCCTTTCGTCAACACAAGTTTAACAATATAAGGGCCCATCCATAGCAGTTCAAATTTTCCAGCTCCAAGTTTATCAGAATCCTAATCGTAAAGCAAGACCAGGTCACCTTCTGAGAAAACATGAGGCTTAACATTTTTATCATATTGTGCCTTGATGCGTTTTTTATGCCCCTCATTAGCCATTGTGGCATCATGAAAGGTTTCATCCAGATGGATTAACTCCAAAAAACGTGCTTCTTCTTCAGAAGTGTCAGGTAGCAGGTCAATCGCAAGTTTGAGAGATGAGATTTCACATTAGATTGGTAAGACTGCTTCCAAACCATACACCAACTGAAAAGGCGTAAATCCAGCTGCATTCCTCACCGAGGTTCAATATGCCCACAAAGTCGAGTACAAGATTAAATTCCAATTCCATTTATGAACTCCAATCATTCTTTGCAACATGCACTTAAGGACTTTGTTGATCACCTCAACTTGTCCGTTAGCTTGCGGGTAGTATGGAGTAGAACTATCATGTGACAGTCCTAATTTGGTAGTTAATTCGACCATCATGTGATTGCAAAAATGAAACCCATGATCTGTAACTATAGCTTGTGGTACACCAAACTTGGCAACCACATGGTTGAAAAAAACAGAGCAGCCATTTCACCACTGTTGTTCAATGTTGGCATCGCCTTGGCCCATTTGGTAAAATAGTCAACGACGACTATAATATACCCATGCCCCCTGGCCAAGGTGGGGTTACATGTCATAAAGTCAATGCCCCATTTTGAAAATGGGCCAACAAAAATGACTGGATTCAGTGGTGTAGGTGGTAGTCTGGTTTTATAGTTAAATATCTGGCAAGCATGGCAACTTCTGACAGTAAGAATGCAATCTTTGAATATGGTTAGCCAAAAGTAGCCAACATGTAGATTTTCTGTGAAATTGTGTAACCAGATAAATGCCCCCCACAAGCACCTGAATGACACTCATTCAAAGCTTTTTCGGCCTCCTCATGAGTAAGGCACCTATGTAATATCGTATCAACACCACGACGATAAAGTGTATCACCAATGATCAGATAATCTTTGGTTTGGTATCGAGTACATCGTTGTTCAGAGCGAGACGTATTGGGTCGAAAAGCTTGGGTTTGGAGATAGACCAATATATCTCCATAGCATGGATCACTTGATAAGATAAATAAAAGAGACTCATCCAAGATTGATGCTTCTGATGTTAAATCATTGGAGGATGGGGGTTGATCGCAAAGTAACTCAACAAAGACAAGATATTTCTTTGATTTAGATTTGATGAATTTCAAATCAAACTCCTGCAAGATAAATATCCATTTACAATATTTCCCCCCCAGCAATTGACGTGACAAAATATATGTCATAGGGTTGCAATATCATACAATGGTAGTTTTGTGAAGGAGGATGTAATGATGAAATCTCTGCACAACTTGAACGGCTGCCAAGGCTAAATTTTCGACATATGAATACTTACTTTCTATATCATTGAGATTACGACTCAAATAATAAATAGGATGTTCAGTTCCACTTTCTTCTTGGACTAAAACCATACCAATGGTTGTATCTGCAGCGGCGAGATATAGGTAAAAATCTTTTTGTTAGTTTGGGTAATACATTAATGATGCTCTAATCAGGGAATCTTTGAGAGCATCAAAAGAAGCTTGCACAACTTAGTCCCAATGGAAGGGTAACCATTTCTTCAATAGAAGTGTATAACCTTTAGCTAATTCAACATAGTTTGGAATGAACCTCCTCAGAAAGTTTGCCTTCCCTTGAAGTCTTTGTATCTGTAACAAGTTTGAAGGTGGAGGCAAGTCAAGGATTGCCTGAACCTTAATGGGATCAAGTCGAATTCCATCTTTTGAAACTATGAATCCAAGCAATCGACTAGAGCCAACAAAAAATACACATTTGTGTGGATTTAGTCTTATCTTGTAGTGTCGACATCGTAAGAATATTGCTCTCAAATGTTGCGGGTGATCAGTCCGTTTTCGCAAATGAGCAGGAAAATCATCAAGATAAGGTTGAACAATGTGCTTGATGTCATGGAAGGCATAATTCATTGCCCTCTGAAATGTAGCCCCTACATTATTCAAACCAAAAGGTAGCTTTCGATAAGCGAATGTGCCCCATGGACATATAAAATCAGTTTTTGATTGGTCTTATGGGTGGATATTGATTTGATTGTAGCCGGAAAATCCATCCATGAATGAAAAGATTTCATAGCTGGCACATTCATCAATAATTTGGTCGATAAAAGGTGTAGGATAATTGTCCTTTGGACATGCTTGATTTACATCCCTATAATCGACGCACACTCGAATTGTCCCTTGATTTTCATCACTGGAACAATGTTAGATACCTAATTAGTAAGAGGTACAGGGAAAATGAAGCTAGCACGCAAAAGTTTTTCAACCTCTACTTTAATGGCAGTAGCTTTCTTAAGATGAACAGGTTGAAGCCGCTATCATACTGGTTTGACGTCAAGGTACATTTTAATCTCATGTTCAACAATACTTGAGTCAATGCCCGACATCTCCTCATAAGACCATGCAAAGATATCTCGAAATTCGCAAAAAAGAGCACAATACTTATCAAGTTCCAATGGAGAATAGGATTTACTGGCATGAATGTTTTCTACAATGTTAGTCTTGGTCGAAATGTTTATAGAAATTGTTTCTTCTATGTTGGACAGATTACGCTCAGAATCTATAGTATTTATAGAATTTGACAAAAAATCAATGATCGATGGGTGTTTTAGTTCATTTGAATAATCTTCATTGTCATCTAGAAGGTGGGAACGATGATGATAATCCTCCCATGCCACCTCTCCTATCATCATTGATTGGACGATTCCTTCATCTGTAGAATGTATATGTGAAAAAGGATCCAAAGAGGTACCATATTCTAACGATACATCTACCCATACAATTGTTGAGTGCGGATTAGGGTTTGTTGCACAAGCCTGAAAAATTGATTGCTATGATGATTCAATGGGGCTTAGCGGCAATGCCCCACTATGACCATCAGTTTCAAAGTAGTTGGAAATCTCGTAAAATCAGATGATGTAGAAGAAATCATGTTGCAAGTCTCCACTGTTGCCACTTCCGCCAAACCAGATGGTGACGGGAGGGCAAAAGTGCCCATCAGGGAAGGATCTTTAAGGAGACCTACTCCAACAATTTGAAGTGACAGTGGGTTTCTGTGTATCAATGGAATGCTTCCCATAGCCTGTGAACTATTGGCAAAGAAGGCTACCTAATCAATGACTGTGATTCCACCCTTGAAAGGGAATGAAATTGTACGAAAGTACATGGAAACAACAGCAGCCATAGCATATACCCAAGGCCTTCCTAGTAAAAGGTTGTAATCGAGGAGTTTGTCAACTAGCTCAACATCAACAGTACATGTCTTACCCCCTAGTTCGATTTGCAGGTTACTCAAAATCCCATATGGAGTATATGTTCTTCCATCAAAGGCTTTTAACGTAGTTGGTGATCGTGATAATGGAGGTGAACCAAGAGTTTTCCAATAGCTCATGGACATAATGCAAGTAGATGCCCCCTCACCAATAATAGTTCAGTGAACATTCTTATTGAGAGCTTTTACTTATATTAGGAAATATAATTGCGTTGGTAATTGTGGTGAATATCCTGCATGGTTATAAACCACAAGATTTGAATCCGTAGGATCTATTCCACCTATTACTGACAATAAAGCTTGTTTTTGGGAGGGACAGTTTTGCAAAACCTCGAGTGTCGACATAGTGGAAGGTTATTGAGCCAGATATTCCACTATATTATAGTTTTGAGCTGCTTGAGCATGAGGATTGATTGTTGGTTTGTGCACAACTCTCAATTCAGGTACAACTGGTGGGACAACTTCTGATGAAATCGAGGTCGAAGTACTAGGTTGATCTGTGGCCTGGTTATTCAATGACGACAGATTTCCATAATCTTTGTTTCTTGTTGACACCAAAACATCATTTTGTGGATTTTTGATGGATAGCATGAGTACTTGGGATGTAGAAGCATGGTCAGTTGCAACCAAATGTGTCTCCGGGGTTGGAAATGGAAATGTCAACACTGTTGATGTGGTTGAAGTCTTTAAAAGTTTAGAGACCTTAGAGTGATGTGGACAATCTCTTGTATAATGCTTGTCATTACATATCAAACATGGATAATGAGGTTTCCAGGCTACGGTAGGGGAATCAGATGATTTCCCTGGAGTGGAATTTTCCTATTTCTTTTTGTTATTCTTCCCCTTTTTCTTACCTCCTAGTTGCTTTGGATTTTTGCCTTTGTCAGATGACACGACATTAATCTCATAGGCATGAGTGTTTTCTGATGCATTTGTAGCTTGATTAGAAATAGAAAGAGTCTGAACAAATGGTCTTCTTGTTGCCTGTGTGCTTGAAGAACTGATCACATCATCACCGGCATGAGAGTCCTTACTCGATTGTGGGGGTGGTGGAATAGTGTAAGCTAGTCTAGGTGCATTAGGAATTTTATCATAAAGTATGTCGGATTGTGTGTAAATCAAATCCAGGTATTGGGCACAAGCAATAACTTTCTCTTTTGTGACAACCCCACCTTTTGCCACATCCTCAGTGATTGATGGCAACAAGGACTTTATGAACCACTCAGCTAAAAGTTAATCGGGAATGTATGTCTTAACCATTTGATGACGATGCCTCCACTCATGTATATAATCTGATATATGGGTATAGGTAGTCTGTTTAAAGTTGGTCAAGAGTTCTGTTCCAATCTCATATCTGATAGGTAACTAGAAGTGGGTCAAAAGGGTAGTGGCCAAAGTGGTGAAGTTACCAAAAGAAGCTCTTGGTAATTCAATGTACCATTTAGCAGCTAGACCAGTAAGTGTTCTTTGGAAAAGACGAAGTCTGATCGAATCATCATTCAAAGTGTTGGATGAACACCATAAATGAAAGGTCTTAACATGATTCGATGGGTCTTCTCCAAGGTTTTCATTAAACTTCGAAATATCAGATGGTAACTTGTGCGGAGTTACCATCCACCAAGGTACATATGCGATTGGATCATTGGTGAGCCGGTTTACGTCTGGTAATTCTAAAGTTGCTACGAAAGGAAACTGTCGATTCAAGTCAGGTTGAGCATACCCATGATATGATGGAATTTCCTGTGCAATAGGTCTTTTTAGGCCATCGTATGGCATCTACATTTGGTAACCTTGGTATGGTTGTTGAAAAAAACCAGTACAAGGTGGTTGTTGATAACCAGATTGAAATTGTGGTTGTCCATAACTTGCAAAGCTTTGTTGCCCAGGACCTTGGTAAGCTTGATATTTTTATTGACCAAAACCAGGTTGAGCTTGTGAACCAAGTCCAAACAGAGGTTGGAATTGTTGGAATTGGGGTTGTTGGAATTGTGGCAACCACGATTGTTGAGACAACTATTGTTGCCCAACAATGAAAGGTTGACCAAGTTGTGGATCAACTATACCAGTGTAAGCCTAGGTCAGTCCAAATAAAGGTATACTAACCTGAGGTTGTCGTTGAGCTCCAGAAACAAGTGGTTGTTGTAAGACAACTTGAGAAACTTGAACCTCTTGACTTGAAACTTGTGGTTGCAAGGAAGAAGGATCAATTTGTACCAGTTGAGATACAACAGTTTGAGCGTGTGATTGTGGCATAGTAGTAACAACAGGTGTAGTAGGAATATTTGACACAGTTTTCATTGGTTGTGTTGGATACACAAGCCTTGGTTGAGTTGGCATTACTGGTTGCCATTGACAAACTCTAACTCTAGTTTGAATTGAATATTGTGGGAAATTTCCATATGGTTGTCCCCCAGAATAAGGAGGATACGGTGAATAAGCATATTGCTCTCCATATGGTGGCAATCCAATATTTAATGGATACACAGTTATTTGATGACCAGATTGCCCAGTATGATAGTGATGTGTAGGATCAAACTATTGAGTTCCCATTAGAGAAGAACCAGGTAAAATTCCGGTTGAGAACATGGGTAATGACCATGGTGCAGAAGCAACCCCTGAGTGGGTTCCAGACAATGATTGGTAACCAATAGGGATGGACGATTCACCATACAGGTGCGACTTAGGTGTGGTAGAAAACATCAAAGGAGTTACAACAGAAGATTCTGCTGCAGCTGCATCAAATGACATAGTCTTGGATGTTAACGGTTGTTAAACCATAGTTAATTGGCCCAAAAGTTGTCCTAAGGATTCGACGGGTACTTGAAAGGAAGCAGGATCAGATGAAGCAAAGTAAACAAGAGTAGTAGGATAAATATTAAGCCAGTTCCAAAGTGAAATGGGGTTCCAGGTGTGGAATCTTCTACTAATTCCTCCTCTATGGCAATCAAATTTGGTGGAAGAACTTGACCATCAGGTCCGTAACATATTTCTAGTGTTGATGAAAATGTAGTTTCAACAGTAACTGATGTCTGAGGGGTAACAACTTCTGAATGTTGAAATTCGAAGTCCAGATGTTCAAGTAAATGAACAATAGTTTCAAATGGAGGTTCCTGAACAACTTCAGGTTTAGATGTAACTTCTATTTGAATTGGGATAGATTCTAGACCAACTCCTGCTTAAGTTGTTTCAAGTTCAGAAGCACTTTCTGGTTGAATAGTTTCAAGTTGAGTATCAACTTGTTGTTGGACAACCTCGGTCACTGTTTCACTATGATCAATACTAATGTCCTCAGGTAATTGTGAAAATTATTCTTTAGGAATGGATGTACCAGAAATAGTTGGATTAATTGTAGTCTCTGTATTTACTAAAACAAATGTTTTAGGTAACCCAGATTAATAACTAAGAGTTCTTGATGTACTAGACTTAGTTAAACGAGACAACTTTGTCCGAATTGGTGTCGCTTCGGGAGGCAAAGGTGGTTGGCTCGCCGTTCTCCGCAAATGACAGGGTTTGGTTTGATGTGCCTCCACGATTGCTAATTAATTTTATCAATTTAAAATCAACTAAGGAATGAGGATTTTATTCGTGGTCAATTAATTTTTACGAAATTGGAACACAACTTCAATTTTTCATTTCTAAAGAGTCGAGAAAAAGCAAAATATGACTCTAGTCACCTTTTATTTTTACTAAGCCTGAAAGGAAAAGTGCTCAGATGATCCTTTTACTTTTAAAGAGTCGAAAAGGAATGAAAGTGACTTCTCTGGATATTTTAGACAAGAGGGTTTACCAAACAAATCGCAAAAATGCAATATACACCTTGGTGATAAATGAAAGAGAAATGACCAAAGACTTTACATACGACAGTCAATATTCCCGAATGTTGTGTTCGGTGCGTTGCAATTGATAAGGCGATAGACTTGACTTCCTAGGGATAAAGGATTTCAACCTATTGGGGTCTCCCACCATATACTTGACAGTACAGGGAGCACAAGTCCGTACTAGCACTTATTGAATCAGAGAGGAAGAATCACCCAACCTCAGTGAAAACAACAGCCACCAGGTTTAAAGACGCCGGAACACATCTCTATCCTAGACCTCTAGATGTTTTTCATTAAGTTCCAATGCGTTTTTAGATTAATTGATGTTTATTTTTAAGTTGATCTTTCTTAGAATTTTGACTTTCATGTTCACTGTGTGATGTATTCTAAAATTCCTAGGAATGCAACTAGAATGAGAAGTACTCTTTCCATTCACTTTTATCAATGAAAATCATAACTACTTAGGGATAGAGCATACAAGTTCTTTTTGGAAAAGCAACAAAGAGCACAAACTAATGCAATTCCCTACACCATTCTTTTTGAACACACAAACTCAAACTCTAAAATGCAAATTGCATGTATTTCTTTTCAGTTTCTCTTAATGTGAATGATGCAATAACAAAAACTAATGCACCAAAGATTCAGAACTATTTTCATAAAAAATGACGATTTGTGAGAATTTCTTTTAAAAGGGAAATGAAGACTGTACTCCAAAAAAAATGTTACTTTTTATTATTATAATGTTACAATAATAAGAGCCTCCTTTGTAGTGAGTAAAGACTCCAATTTCAAGAAGGCTTTAGAATGAAGATTTAACTTTGAAACACTTGACTCCATTCTTGAGAAAATAGTGACAAAATTTCCCAAATATCTAGCAATGGAATACAAGAGAGACTCCTCAAACAATAGCTTGAAAAATCTAGTCTCTTGAGATGATGAATCCTGTTGGTAAAAGTTGTCATTGATGTCAATATGGCATTGTTGGAGATGGAAAATATTCTTGTGATGCATGAATAAGCCTTTTGTGATGTTTCCCTAACCTCATTCAAACCCTACGAGAAAACCTTAAGCATGAAGATGATGCCAATTTCCCTAGCTACATTTATATCCCTATATTGAATGATCTAATGATGCATGATGATAAATGAAGAAGCCCTTACCATAAAAATCTGATAGACACATGCATGTAATACACCCTTGTCCTTATATGATGCATGGATAAATGATTGGCAAATAGGATGCCCTAAGCCTTCACCTTGTTTGAAGATACCCTAATCCTAATGAACAACAAATCTGAAGGACCCTACATAAGCTTGAAGGCCTAAGTCTATGAAAAAGGAGCCCTAGCATTGTCCAAAACATAAAATCCTAAAATAATGATGAAAATTCACAAAATACAAGTTTCTTGATGGAAAAATGACCTCACTTATGGATGAAATTGACTGCAGCTTGTAGAGGACATTTTCCCCTTTTAAACGAGCTATTGATCATCCTCTAAACTCATCATAGACTGAGAGAAAATGATTTTTTAAAGATGAAATATTATATTATTTATGCTAGCCGACCTAAGCCTACCTATGCACAAGTCAATTCCACACCCAAAAGACACATCTATTCAATGAAGGGAAAAAACTGTATAAATACAAGTGGGAAACCCTCATTCTAACCATCAAATTTCGGTGAAGAAAACACAAAATTCGGATTAGAAGCACAAAAGCAACCGTGGAAGCTAAGGAGAACATAAAATTTTATTGTTTGGGCTTATTTTCTATTGGGTTATCATTCAAGTTTGATAAGGAGTTGGATCTACAAGTTTGCTATGGCTTGGAATTGCAGAACTGTGGAGATAGATGTGTGAACATTCACCTAAAGAAGTTCGTGACAATGGACAACTACACTTGGAAGACATGAACTTGTGGTAAACATATCTTGAACCTATGATAGGGCTGGAAGTTCAGATTGGAGGATCAAAATTCTGTGGTGGACAAGCCTGTGAAGCTCATACTCACCTTACACCAGTTATAAACTTTAAGAATCAGACCTGCAATACGTCGGATTTGTGAGAGTAACACAGAAATTTCAGACCTATATTTTAATGCTAACTTGTGGCACTAGACTTCTAGACTGATGAAGACTTTATAGCTTATCAATATCCTGGATCAATGAATTTGAAGCTTGGATTGGTGGACAAAACTATGGCATGGAACCTTGACATATGAATAAAAGGAGTTTCAGATTTGGGAAATCTTCAACTTGTGAAAAAAAAATATAAGTTATGTTTCAGAAGAAGCCTAAAGTGAGCTTAGTTTGTGGAGGATAGTCTAGCCCAAAATTCGGTCTCCTTGAGTTGTCATTAGATCATTTATCACAATCATACTTAAACATACACATCATCACCTGAAGCAGGTCCTATTGATTTTGGGTGCTGGTTTTGAGGATTGTTTTGGGGAAATCCTTGAAGGTACTTTGAAGGATCTTAAAGTGAATTTTGGGACAGTTTAGAAGACTCTTTTATAAGTATCTTTGAGGGTAGCCTTGGAGACATCTTGATGAAGCCTTGAAGCAAAATTTGTAGTAGTCCTTGTACTTGGAACTTTGAATTTAAAATGTTTCTTTGAAGAATATCTTGAGCATCTAGCAAACTTGTTGAAGTCTAGTTTGCAAATCTTGTGAATCAGGGAAAATTTTAAGGATGGAAAATTTTCTTGAACTTTAAAACATTGGCGAATCTCACTAATCCCTAATATGAAAACTATAAAATGTTTATTGATATATTTGTAAAATTATTCAAATTTATAATCATTTTATATATAGTCTCTATATAACTTGGCGATTTTTAAGGTAAAATAATTTTATATTCTAAAATTTGGGCGAATCATCTTTTATAAAAATGGAAATTGGCGAATCTTTTTGTGGAAAAATAATGGAAAATTAGCCCACTGGGCGAATATTAGCCCCTAAAATTTTCCATGTTGTGAATATTTGTTCAATTGTGAAGACTAGTGAAGAACTATTGACTTGTGAAGAATTCTTGAAGTTTTGGAGCATACTTTGGAGAAGCATTCATTATCTTGGATAATTCTTGGGGCAACTTATTGAAGACACCTTGAGGCATTATTGAAGACATCTTAAGACACTTGTAGAAGCTGACCTTGGAGACACCCTTGCATACCATGATGCATTGTTGAAGTCATCATGAGGTAACCTTGAATATTCCATTTGGGTATCATGAAGAGCTATGTAGACATGTGTTACACTGAAATTTGTCACCATGACTATCTGCAGTTAATATGGCCCCATCAATAGCCATATTGTCCTCCTTGTCAAGCCCCATACCTCTGCTCTTCATGTCAAAACTTCAAAAAGAGAGAAAGTCACTTAAAACATGTTTATCTCTGGGTACGGTTCTCTCTACCTTGCCTGCGTGTACGCACTCCAAACACAATGTACCTGGGTACTTGTACGCTCTGTAAGCCAAAGGATGGGTGCGTACCCCTGTAAAGGTCAAAAGGCGCGAGTTTCATCTTTAAAAAGTTACTTGTGGTCACTTCTAGAGCCTTCTAGAAGAGTGTTTGACGTGTATTGAGCGCCTCCAGATGGTTCATGCATCCCTATGATAGAGGAACTTATCCCATCAAGAGAGGAGCTACCCCATCCAAAAGAGGGAGTATCCCATTGATGTTGGAACTGAATAACTTCCTCTAGAACACTATAAATACAGGCATTGGGCCAGAGGAGGGGAGGTTGAAAGCTGAACATTCCAAAGGGTAGATGCTGCTGGAATTAGGACTTCCTTGTAGAAGCTTGTGAGGAGAGATTCCCATCCTTTCTTGTTTCATTTGGAAGTGGGTGAGCCTTGTCAAAGTAGAGGAAATCTCTTGTTGGACCATGGGAGGAGCTTGCACAACACCAAGGCTCAGGTTGTAATGGTTCCTTTTTTGTTTCCTTAATACAAATAAGTCCATTCTCTCAATGATTTGTTGTTAATGAATTATTTCATGTACTCCTTGGTCTATGTGATGAATATGCTTTGTTTTATGAAATATTCAGGTGTTATGTAATCGTTTGCTTTGTTAGTGTATGCAGGTCTTAAAGTGAAGGAGGAGCTCATCTGGATCAGCAAGGCTGGACTGCTACAACAAGCGTTGGACCTAAGGTAAGATTGGAAAACACTTGGTTTCTCATAGAATAATGTATGTTTAGAGAAGGATTGCTCTTGTTTGGTTTGTTTGTCACTAGAGAGTCTTAGACTCCTAGGGAGGTTAGGTTTGTCCGCAAAAATAACTCTTTCCGCATGACAAATTGGCGACTCCACTGGGGAATTCATTGATGTGATTGATTTTTCCTTTGAGCATTACTCTGATCTGAAAAGAGTCTTGTTTCTTTTGCTTTTTGGTTGCTTGACTGTGTTTTTGGGTGGCTTAGCTTAGGGTCGAGTTAGAACTTAGGTTTTCTTTGTTTTACAGTCGTACGCACCCTCTGAGTTAGACACAGTGCGTACTTGTACGCACTGTATCTGTGTACACAGAGCGTGCACGCACCTGGTTAAACAGGATGCCTGCGTACCCTGTTAAAATTAAGAAAATTTCCCTTTTTATCAGTTTTTCCTTTTGATTTTTGTTTTTCTTAGTTTTTACTGCCCAGATCCACTGGTTGACTGTCAAAAATCTTCACCTATACTTTTTCCATTAGTGTCGAAAGTTTTAGTGAAATTCCTTGAGATTTTAGCCTTAGGTTTTGGTTTTTATATTGGTCCTGTAGTGACTTTGGGTTTAGAAGTCGCAAAGCCTTAGATATCTCTGGTTTTGTCAGTCTTCTTAGGAGTCGGACCAATCACAAAATCTACCC
>APFE030426680.1:0-17055 GCA_000404065.3 Pinus taeda | reverse complement strand
AAAATCTGCACACATCGGGAAAATTAAGATACCATTAAAAAGTTAGCATAAAAATATAGGTAAAAATCGGCAAACATTGGCTAGGCTAAAAAATTGTGATTTCGAGATAAAATCAAGATGTTATCGAGATGTTCACAACACTAGTTCAGATTGCCTTGTTTGGTGTACCAAAATGGCCCTACATGGTTGAGTAGCCTACTAGATGCGACAATGTTTGAGACAACAAGAAAAATTCTCTTTTTTTTATTTTTTTTTTTGTTCTTTTCTTTTCATAAAAAAAAAAAAAAAACCTAAATCCTAAACCCTACCAACATCTTGCACTGGAAGACTCATTTTCCTGATATAGTTTGACCAAATATGCTGGCAATTAATGGTAATGTTAAATTATTTTCCTTCATCTCCTTTCACTTAAATTTTTAAGATTACCATTAATTGTTTCAGGATGTTTGAGATTGGCTCGAACGTCATTGGACTTCCTATGGAGAAAGTAGAATTTCATATCTCATTCAAAACTCAGTAGAAAACAATTTTCACGGTTTCATCACTGATAGGATTACAACATTTTCATTGAATTCTATCATGTATGAGGGTATTGAATTAGCGTTTAATCAAGGGTATTGTTTGTTGAACTCTGTAATGTCCTTGGCAAAAATGTGCTCTTCACTTAGGCGATGAGACCAAAATCAATGATTAGACATGTTAAGCTTTTCCTACCAAATTGTATGGCTTGGATTAGGTAGGTTTCATCAAAATATGGTGGTGTTGATTGATGTCCTTGGAGGAATGAGGTAGAGGCAAAGACTAGACAAGGCACAGAGGTTGATGCTAATGATGAGTATCTCTATTCCCAATATAAGCAATGGTGGATCATTGCTTGCCATTTAATTTATTCATAATGCTTTCTTTCAAAATGTCAACAATTTCTTGTAATCATGGTTTGGATTTAAAAAGATATATATATTTTCATTAAATATTGAATATTTTACATATTGTTTAAATCAATCGAGTCATTGAAATCAGATTGGTCTGAGTCATTTCAAGTTTGAGTCTGAATTGATCCTCAATCGATTCTGAGTCTGAGTCCAAGTTTTAAAACATTGGCATTATATGAACCACTTTGATTCATTGCATTAGTTTAGGATCCCTCATAGGGAACTTCCTCTGCTATCTAGGAATGATTTGATATAAGCCTTTGGCCAAAAGCTTCTCAGAACCTGTCTGATCTTGGCCTTTGGGCACAAACTTCTCAAAACCTATCTGATCTTTGCCACTGGCCATATGTTTGATCTTGGTCTTTGGCCAGATCCTAGCTAGCATTTATCCTTTTTTGTCAGGACATGAAAGAAATATCGACCTCTAAAAATGAAGAGGAGAAAATCGAAAAAAAGAAGTTAATATTTGCAGACAAATAAGAACTTTCAACAATGATAGGAATTATTTAGTGCTTCACATATGATTGGATTCTTGGTACTTGGTATCACATTATTATTTATATGTATGGAGATCTTTTTGTTGAGACTTTAAGTTCCCTAGTTTCATGGAGTAATTGAGAGCTCTTCTCCAGTTATGTCTATTGCTATGCTTAGTTGTTAGTTTTTTGGAGCTTGTTGAGCATTGATCTCCCAGTCTGCTAACTGTGTTTTCTTAATGTAAATCTACATATGCATGTTCTTTGTTTAATGAAAATCAGTGCTTTGCTTAGTAAAAATCATGAGCAGAGTTCAAGATATATGGTGCTTAACACTTAATTTGACTGTTTTTAATTAAATTAATTTGACTGTTTTTAATTAAACAAAGCAAATGCTTATGCAACTTTACATGAAGATATCTCCCTCAACAAACTAGGAGATCAATGCTCAACAAGCTCCTAGAATCTAGCAACTAAGCATGATAATAGAGATAGTTGGAGAAGTGATTTAGAGTCTCAACTACTTCATGAGACTAGGAAACGGAAGGGTCTCGACAATCAGAATCTAAGCAATGATAACACAATACAACTAACAATGTGATACTATGTACCGAGAATCCAATCATATGTGAATCACTAAATAATCCCTATCAAACACCAAGAAATATACAATATTGTTAGCAGTGAAACAAGTCACCATCGTAATTAGATGGGTTTCATGGCCACTTGCCTTGGAAACCAGGGAAGGTTAGCTTAGATGCTGAGAAGCATAGAAGAAAATGCATACTAGCTTGCAACCCAGACATGCCCATTTGACATGTTGGTTGGGAAAGAGAGGACCACCTTAAAGATAGTTCTCCTCCTTCCTTGTCACGTTACTTTTCTTTTGTAAAGCCATGAATTCTACAGAGCCAAGTGAAATGCTAGATGAGCTTATATCTGGAAATAATCATAATGAAATCCAGTGTTTGATGAGTTAATGGGACTTTCAATGCTCATGGTTGTTGGGAATTTTTCTGGTAAAATTCGAAAACAAAATCACTGAATAGAGAACAATGCTCTGTTTTGCACAGGATCTTAGCACAAGGAAGCAAATATTGTTTCTAGGCAGAACAGAGTTTCACACATGCCCAATAAAACTTGTATTCATTAATAAAACAACAGTTGTTACAAAATAAAAGATCTTCCTCTCAACAAAGGAATTACACCAGGAACACTTTAGTCCCAGTTCCAAAAGGATTACTCTGGCACTCCAAAAAAAATACTTTGTCTTTGTTTGCAAAATGTTACACTATTGTGTGTAAAATTTTCATTTCATTCACACACTGCTACATTTTACATTTCATATTTAACAAAAGAAAATTTTCATTCATGCTGCTGCATGCTCCCCTTTTTTTTTACTTCGCACTGTTGTGCATATTTCTTCACATCCATTACATACATAGAACAACAATAAAAACTTACACACATTTACTATGCCATACTTCCATGACTTGAACAAATAATAAAAATAAAGACATTTACCTACAATCTACGAACATGAGTAAATACCATTCATTTCTTTACTACTGTAAACGGCAGTCAAACCCAAAACTTCACGTAATGTTCATGTGCAAGCCCGTACTTCAACCATTGAAGTTTTGCGATTTGCGATTTGTGATTTAATCGCATCGCGAAATCGCATTCGTTGTAAAACAGGGGAATGCTTGAAACAAATGGGTGCGATCTGCGATATGCGATCGGATCGCATCGCAACATCGCAATCGGCAGAAATCAAGTGAACAAACGGAGGTAGGTGCATGCATGCGATCTGCGATCTGTGATAAGATCGCATCGCAAAGTAAAATAATGCTGCAGTTGAAATTATTATTTCAACACTCCCCTTTAATTTCAACTACTGGGTTATTAGTTATACCTAGACATTTTCTAAAAAATTCAAAACTTTTCTATCCCAATGGCTTAGTCAGAATATCCGCAACCTGCTCCTGAGTCCTGCAATGTTTTAAGACAATTTCTCCATTGTTCACCAATTCTCTGATGTAATGGAACCTTGTATTAATGTGTTTCGTTCGTTTGTGAAACACATAATTCTTGGACAGGGCAATAGCTGAGCTATTGTCACAAAAAATAACCGTTGCATTTGCTTACTCTTGGCATAGGCTCCTTAGCATCCTTCTCATCCAAACCGCTTGACATGCTGCTGCTGTAGCTGCCACGTACTCTGCCTTTGCTATAGACAACGCCACAATGGGTTGTTTCTTAGAAGCCCATGAAATTGCTCCTGAACCCATGTGAAATAGATAACCGAATGTGCTTTTCTGATCATCCACACTTCCAGCCCAATCGCTATCGGTGTAGCCAACTAAATCTGAACTTTTTGAAAAAGTATATAAAATGCCAAACCTTTTAGTACCTTTAACATACCTCAGAATTCTTTTTGCTGCCTTCCAATGTGCTTCTTTTGGCCTCTCCATGAATCTGGAAATTAAACTAACAACAAACATTATATCTGGCCTAGTTGTAGTTAAATACATTAGGCTGCCAACTATGCTCTTGTACACGCTAGGATCAAAATCCTTGCTGCTGTCTTTTTTGGTCAATTTCAACCCCATTACAGTTGGAGACATAGCTGCCTTGTTGTCCTGAATGTTAAATCTCTTCAACACTGCTTCTACATATTTAACTTGAGAAATGAAAACACCATTTTCACTTTGGTCTACTTCAATTCCAAAAAAATATCTTAAGAAGCCCAAGTCAGTCATTTCAAATTCACTTTTCATGACTGCTTTGAAATCAGCAATGAGAGAAGCATCATTGCTAGTAAAAATCAAATCATCTACATATAGAACAACAATAAGAATCTTACCATCATTTTCCTTTATGTAGAGTGTGGGTTCACCATCACACTTATCAAACCCATTCTCAATCAGATAAGCATCTATTCTACTGTACCATGCTCTTGGAGCTTGCTTCAGCCCATAAAGAGCCTTCTTCAGTTTACATACTTTATTCTCTTGGCCTTCAAATTCATAGCCTGGAGGTTGTTCAACATAAACCTCTTCTTTTAACGCTCCATTCAGGAATGCAGATTTAACATCCATCTGATAAATCTTCCATTTGTGTTGTGCCGCAATAGACAACATTGTTCTAACTGTTTCCATCCTTGCTACTGGTGCAAAGGTTTCATCATAGTCTTTGCCTTGTTGCTGCTTGTAGCCTTTCAAAACAAGTCTTGCTTTGTGCCTGTCAATCTTGCCTTCAGCATTGCTTTTGGTCTTATAGACCCACTTAACTCCAATGGCTTCTTTACCTTTTGGTAGTTGAACCAAATCCCATGTCTTGTTTCTTTCTATAGCATTGATCTCCTCACCCATGGCTTCTATCCATTTCTTATCTTTAATTGCATCTTCGAAATGAACAGGGTCATCAACATGACAATACAAAGCAAACAAGGAATTCATTCCTCCATCATAAATGTCACTTAAATTTCTGAACTTCTTACATCTTTCATTTGGTGTGCAAGTGCTTGAAGATGCACTTGAATTTCCTCCTTGTGGTGTGCTTGGAGAAGCACTTTCATTTCTCCTCAAGGGTGTCACTTGCTGCCCTTGTGTTGGCACCGCTGTTTGGGGATGTATTTCAACCATCTCATCATCATCTTCATCATGAGACAAACAATTCTTAACATTCACTGTTTTCTCTATGCTTCCATCCCAAGCTCCCTCCTCAATGAACTGAACGTATCTGCTCACAAAAAGCTTCTTGGTAGATGGGATATACAACCTGTAAGCTTTGGATTCTTCACTGTATCCAATGAAAATACATTTCTCCACTTTGTTGTCCAATTTCTTCCTTAGCTGATCTGGAATGTGTGCATAAGCCACACATCCAAAAACTTTCATGTGGGTGACTCTTTGCTTTCTCCCACTCCATGCTTCTTCCGACACTCTGTTCATTACTGCTTTTGTAGGACACCTGTTCAAAATATATGCTGCACAATTTACAGCTTCAGCCCAATACTCATTTGGCAAATGCTTTGCCTTCAACATGCTCCTCGCCATATCCATGATGGTCCTATTCTTCTTTTCAGCAACTCCATTTTACTGCGGAGTGTACCTTGCTGTAAATTGCTTGTGTATTCCATTTTCTCTACAAAATCGTAGGAATTCTTTGGAGATATACTCACCTCCTCTGTCAGTTCTCAAAACTTTGATGCGCAGCCCACTTTGATTTTGCACAAGTGCTTTGAAATTTCGAAATTTTTCAAACACTTCACTTTTGTTCTTCAGGAAATAAACCCAATTTTTTCTAGTAAAGTCATCAATGAATGTTAGAAAATATTGGCTGTCTGCAAGTGATGGAGCTTGCATTGGTCCACATAAATCTGAGTGGACAATTTCTAAGGGTGCCTTTGTCCTTATGCTTTTCCCTGATGGAAAACTTTCTCTGTGTTGTTTCCCCAAGATACAACCTTCACAAAGGTTGTCCGGTTTCTCTATTAATGGTAATCCTCTTACCATTCCTTTTCTGCTCAGCAAGTTAAGACCTCCAAAATTGAGATGTCTGAATCTCAAATGCCACAACCAGTTTTCATCCTTTGGTACGCTTTGGAAAGCCTCTTGAGTCACGGCTGCTATTACTTCTTTATTTTTCAAATCTGCCCTTATTCTGAGAGGGAACATCCTGTTCCTCGTCATCTTCACTTCAGCAATACATCGTTTGCTGGGTGCTCTATCCATGATGGTGCATACATCATTCACAAAGAAAACATTGTACCCCTTTTAAACAAGTTGTCCAATAATTAAGAGGTTACACTTCATTCCAGGAGCATAATAGACACCTGCTATGGTTTTCTTTTCACCTTTCTTTGTAAATATTTTAACTTCTCCTTTATCCATAATAGAAATTTTACTATCAGTCCCAAGTGTGACTTGTGATTTCACATTCTGATCTAAAGCAGAAAACAAAGCTATGTTTCCTGTCATATGGTTGCTGCAACCGAAGTCTAGAAACCATATATCTTCACTATTTGTTTAAGCCATATTACAAGCTAACAATACATTATCTTGGTTGATATTTTCTCTAGTGATATTTACACTAGATCTATTGTTCATATCATGTTGTTTCTTCTTACATTCACTGGCATAGTGCCCATATTTTTTACGATAATATCATTGGACATTGGATTTTTCATACCTTTGCCCTTGAGCATGATGCTGTCCACTTTGTTGGCTGCTGCCTTGGCCTTGGTTCTAATTTGGATTGCTGCCTCTGCCTTGAGCATTTGCTGGACTATTTCTTCCACCTCTGTTTTAGCTTATGCCTCTTCCTCTCTTGTTTCCTCTGCCTTGACCTCTTCCTCTTCCAAAGGACATCTGGGTCTTGAAGGCTTGCTCTAGAGATGAGTTTTCATTTCTACTCAACCTCTACTCATGTGTTATTAGTGATGCATGAGGTTCATCAACTGAAAAGTTTGAGAGATCCTTTGTCTCTTCTATGGTGGTGACAATCACATCAAACTTTGAGGGTAGGATCCTCAATAATTTCTCCACAATCCTCCTTTCTTCAAGAACTTCTTCATGAGTCCTTATTTGTGTGACCATACCAATGACATGTGTGAAGAATGAGTCAATATTGTCTGACTCCTTCATGCACAGATTCTCAAAATCTCTCCTCAGCAACTGTAGTTTTGTTGTCTTCACTTTCTCCATGCCATGATAGGATGTCTTGAGAGTTTGCCATGCTTCTTTGGATGTCTTGGCTGCTGCTATCCTTGGAAACACACTCTCATGCACTGCTTGATATAAAAATACGAGGGATTTGGAATCCTTCTTCCTATTGCTGTTCAACAAATCTTTCTCTGCCTGAGTTTATCTGTTAAACTCATTTTCATCTGCTGGTTCTTCAAACCCATATTCAACAAGTTCCCATAAATCTTGTGACGCAAACAGGGCTCTCATGGTTATTGCCCAATAGTCATAGTTTTTCCCATTAAACTGTGGGAGTTGAGTATTAAACATTCCCATGCTAGTGCTGGTGCTGGTGCTAGCCATTCTTGCACTCCTTAACTATGCTTTAAAATGCTTGACTGTGTATTAAAATAACTCATTGTCTTCAACAACAACACAAAAAAAAACTTTGAAAAATACTTGAAACCTTTCTTGACTGAGTCTTCACTCTGCTGGAGAAGCTGCTGCAGCAAGAAACCTTCCTTCAGCTTCTTTGACACCTTCAAAGAGCCTGGACAACTCTGATACCACTGTTGGGAATTTTCTGATAAAATTCCAAAACAAAATCACTGAACAGAGAACAATGCTCTGTGTTGCACAGGCTCTTAGCACAAGGAAGCAAATATTGTTTCTGGGCAGAACAGAGTTTCACACATGCCCAATAAAACTTGTACTCATTAATAAAACAACAACTGTTACAAAATAAAAGATCTTCCTCTCAACAAAGGAATTACACCAGGAACACTTCAGTCCCAGTTCCAAAAGGATTACTCTGACACTCCAAAAAAAAATACTCTGTCTTTGTTTGCAAAATGTTACAGTGCTGCGTGTAAAATTTTCATTTCATTCACACACTGCTGCGTTTTACATTTCATATTTAACAAAAGAAAAATTACATTCATGCTGCTGCATGCTCCCCTTTTTTTTTACTTCGCACTGCTGTGCGTATTTCTTCACATCCATTACATACACAGAACAACAATAAAAACTTACACACATTTACTATGCCATACTTCCGTGACTTAAACAAATAATAAAATTAAAAACATTTACCTACAATCTACGAATAGGAGTAAATACCATTTATTTCTTTACTGCTGTAAACGACGGTCAAACCCAAAACTTCACATAATGTTCATGTGCAGGCCCGTACTTCAACCATTGAAGTTTTGCGATTTGCGATTTGCGATTTAATCGCATCGCGAAATCGCATTCGTTGTAAAACAGGGGAATGCTTGAAACAAATGGGTGCGATCTGCGATATACGATCGGATCGCATCGCAACATCGCAATCGGCAGAAATCAAGTGAACAAACGGAGGTAGGTGCATGCATGCGATTTGCAATCTGCGATAAGATCGCATCGCAAAGTAAAATAATGCTGTAGTTGAAATTATTATTTCAACAATGGTAAATGTGTATATGTTGATATAACTCAAGAGTGTTGTGCTTTTAGTTCTGTATAAGAAGTTCTTTGAACAAAATTGCTCTTATGGTTTCTCTGACCATTTCATGATTTAGAGTCTTATTGGAAAGCTTCAATCCACTGGTGCTATAGGTGATTGCTTGTAAAAATATATGGCTATGTTAATTCAAGAGATTGTACCTGCAGACTGCAGCCCGTCACACAGACTGAACACGTGAACGCTGACTGATTGAAATTGAAAATAGAAACTTGATGATATGTTGAATGTTATAATAATCACTAATGATGATGATAATGTTTATGCTGAGTTGATGATGATGATTTGTATATGTTGAATTCATGATGATGATTATGTATTTTTAGATATAAAATCTACATTCTAAAAGATGAATGGTAATATGAAATTCTTTTTTGTCATATATATATTTATATATATTATGCCCTTTCTGTGCATATTTATCCGATTTTTAAAATTTGCCTTATCCGTTTCAAACCTTGTATCCATACCCGTTTCAGTGTAGCTTAGGTTTGCTTGTGGAACATTAGGGGTTGATGGCCCACAATTTCTTTGAGAAGAATTGGTGCATGCATACAGCAGATAGTGTGACACACTAAATGTTATTACTTTAGATAATATTATAATCTTTTTTGAAGTCCAAAAGCTGAAAGGATTGTTGGGTTCTTGAGCTTTTTGTTTGGCTCAACGGGACTTGAATAGAATGTATAATATAGGAGAACTGCGTGTATAAAACCGTTAAAGCTCTTACTTTTGTGGTGGCATGCTTCATATTTCTATTTTCCTAGTAGGGAGGCAGTGCTTGAAGTTTTTGGTCTAGAACATTTCTTAATATTGATTAGTGACGGAAATGCAATGCACTGAAAAATAATGTAAGCTGTGTAACACTTCAAATGGAGTTGTAAAGATCTGAAGTAGCAGATATAGAAAAGTTGTTGTTGGGGGTTTTCTGTGGAGCTCAAAAAATTCAAGTTACCAATAAAGAATTGATTTGTATACAATGATTATTCAATCAGAACCCATATTTTTCTAATGATAACATTTGGTTTTCTTCCAGTTACGAAGCAATTCCCTAGAAATGAAACAGTTAATGGCATAAATAGTGTTTGCTTGCAATTTCGAAGGAAATGACTACTATAATTAGTCCTATTATTTAGGAAGTCATCAATTACTTGGATTTTAACAGAAGATCCCTTTGATAGGAATGTCTTACAGCTATCATATTAAGACTCCTTTTTGAAGATTTTAACAGTTAATTATTATGAATAACATGTTTCCTTTCAAAACAAGTAAACTTCTCACGCAAGGTATCTCACTCTTCAAAATTTCCAATGAGCTATTTTACGGTTTACCCTTCTCTATACTTACACAGTTTTACTGACTGACTATTTGTTATGAAGTTAAAGCAGGTAGCTAAAGCGAAGTCCAAGATTGGGATTTTAGAAGCGAAAAATGCAGATTTGAGGGCAACCTTGGAAGCAGTGAAAGAACAACTATTGCCATATGACAGCTTGATTTTGTATCCGACCTATACTAAGAAATTGATGGCTTATCCTCTATCTCAACAGCCTATGATATAATTAGCTATGAAGGCTAATTTCTACAAGATTCGGCATGAAATACAACAAAAGACTAGGGCAACAATGGCAGTACCAACAGGACGATTACCTGATAAATCTGTAGGCGAATCACCAGAGCTGCAGAAATAATCAGTGTTGACTAATGAAATTTTTGTACAACACTAATGCTGATCATGTAAGTTTTAGACTTTAAAATTTACAACCAATAAGAATCATGCTTGTGGCTTCACATTCATTTCTGTAATTCATAATTGACACATAATATGGTGTAGATTTTAAACTATCTTTGTAGATAAGCTGTGTGGAACCCTTTCTGATCCTTGATGACAATTGTGATGTTATATCTTTTGTGGGGGTAGATGATGACATCAGAAATGGAAATATGCAGGGCCATCTACTTTTCTAGTTCTAATGCAGGGTAACGAAACTAAACATTTAAGTATATTATTTGTTTATGCTTTTCTAATCCAGTTGATTGAGGACCCTGGCAAATTTCTGCAGCTTTCAATGCTTGTGGGCAACACTGTTTTCTCATGAATATGCATTACGTTCTTCCTTTATTTCAAAATGCATTTGATATCTCATTACTAGACAGAAGTCCTATAAAAACATGCCCACTTACTTTGTCTCCTTCCTCGAGAGAATCTACATCTTTCCTAAAATGCCCATCTTGGCTGAAACTTGCAAAGCTAACACTGTTTTAAAAGTTGGTTGTTTGCTCAAACGGACAGAATTAATGACCTAATGAATGATTGCCCCACGCTATGTTTTACTTTTCAATAAGAAGTAAATACCCATCTATCTGATCACATCTCTTCCAATCTTCCTCCCTGTTGAATCATCCATTTATCTTAAAAGTATCAAGCCTTTTCCAATATAGAGGACAAACAAAAAGAATGATGTATTCCTTAGCATTTGATGCCCTTAAAGCTCCTACTATCCCGCATTTTCACATAACATGATTCCCCATTTATGCTTTATGGCAAAACGTGAAATATTGGTCAGTAGAGCCAAGATGATGTACTTGATCATTGACTGCCAGACTGTTATAAGAACCAATAACTGAACTACTATAGACAATTGACAATAAAGCTCTTCAGTTCTGTAATCCATATATCATGACTTACCATAAGAACATTGCCAATCTTTACAAATAGTAATCCCCAGGTTCTGTCCATAGCCTGAAGCATTTCAGATTGTTTCAAGGAATTTTTTTTTTTTTTCATAGTTCGTTCATATTTTGGGGGATTAAAAGAAAAAAATCAATCATAGATGGAAAATGACACATAAACACTATATTTTTTCATCATTTAATTCTTTGGGAGGATATCTTAAAACATATGTTAACTGCTTTTAATTCACAGGCAAGAAAGGGTGCGGGATATATGCATCCTCTTTGTGAAATCCTGAATTCATCTTAGTCCAAGGAAGTAATAAAACCTGCGGTTATTGCAGATTTTTAATAAAGAATTTGTCAAAACCAAGAAAATGCGTGTAGTTGAAGCAAAGGATGAACTGGTTTAGTGGCCATTACTTCTGGTAACAATGCAGAGTATTGCTAAATTTTTTTTTTTTTTTTTTTGGTTTTGTTTAATATTATTATTACAAGTTTATTATTATTTTTTGCTTGCTTTGTTATATCACTTCATAATGATACAAGAATTATTTCTTCTAAATTTGTATCTGAAGGCGTATCCTGATTTTGAAATGTTTTTGCGTCTTGTAGCTGTTTCAGTTGGAATCTCCCTTTAAAGAGTGGATGGTCCTCACAGCAGTTCGAGCGGGGTCCAGACCAGGTGGAGTGAACGGATGTGTGAGTCCGAACCAAGAGGAGATGAACCAACTTATTACACGGAATGACACAGCCCTTCAACATATCTATGAAAGGAATATCGCTAATGTGCCAATTACTTTCTTATGATTGCTCAGGCCTCTATTCTTGAAGACAACTATTCCAAGCTTGCAATACTGTAATTTTATGTAGCTCTTATAGGCATTCCACTTTCAAGGTATATAAGGATGGACTTTTTCTTACTGGAAGAAATTCTACAATTCTATTCATGAACAATTCTTTGGAGCCTGCAATTTAAAGGCTCCACGGTCAAGATTCTGGGTTATCCATCATATAAATTTCAACTAAACTTGCTTCTGTGACAAGAATATGCTCTATATGATTTGTCGTAGGAATTATTGGCTGAATTACATATTTCAGCTATTGAAACTGTTAAACACTAGCAAAACAGAATTCTGTGATTGTGTGACGTGACTCTTTACCAGAAATCTGGCTTAAAGCTATTGCTTTCACCTTGCTAATACATAATTTTAAAGATTTGTAATGCTCATAGCAAACGCTGCTAGCTATTAATTTGATCATATAGTTATTCAAAAACACTGCATGACTATTGTAATGGCTCAGGGATTTCGTGCTTTGGTATTTTTGATGACCACGTATCATTTTTCGAATTTTCGTGGCTACGTATCATGTTAATGTCGCACAAGTGAGATGTTTCCCGCCTCTCTCTGCTTTGAGGGAGACTGGGTGGTAGGAAACATAACTTTTTTTTTAATGTGGGATTGAATTTGTAGTGAAATGGGCATTTCCCTGTACATTACATGGTCAGGGACATCAGTGGCATACTCTCTGTGAATGCCAATCCCTATGACAATCGAGTGATGTCCCTTCCCCAAATCAGTGTTAACATTTAAAGGAAAATGGAGAAAAGCAGTACAAAACCAAGTTATAATTAACCCAAACACTGCTAATCTTCAACCCATTAACATCCCCACAGCCTCCTTTATATGTCAAGGACCATTCTTTTTGCTTTTTCAAACATAAAACTAGAAAAGTATGTTGGCGGCCCTAAAATTGGTATATCCTGTAGGAGATTCAAGTGACCTATAGTGAAGAATCAAGCACGCTTTGTTGGAGAGGAAGTCAAATTTTATTAATCTATGATTATGTAGTTAAGGATGGTTATTTCCACTATTTTATGTGATTCTATGTGTTGTCGCCCAAAGTGTACACCAAGGGCCACAATGCTCGGGACAAAGGCTTTCACTGTAAATATTGTCCATTATGTTCTAGCTACCTCCTAGGCCAAGCTAAGGGTAGTCCCTAAGGGGTGAAAGATGAATGATAGAGGAAAACTTGTTGGGAACCAACATCCCAATAAGTTTTAGGAGATACATTGAGAGCTATTTTATTAACTTGACTTGCAAGCAAGATTAATTGAGCAATGCTTAAGATATTCGATTAAATTTTAGACAAACCGGAGTTAAAGTTATAAGACTAGTGCCTTTAAATACAATGCTCAGAAAGAAAAGACTTGCAAGATAAATGATTCACCAAGTAACAAGATGACAAATGTCAGTGCCTTTAAATACAATGCTCAGAAATAAAAGACTTGCAAGATAAATGATTCACCAAGTAACAAGATGACAAATGTTGCTTTAGATGGATGACTGACTAACCTATATGAAATGTAAGATGAAACAAGATGTTAAATATTTAAGTACCTAGATTGTGATTTACTCTAAGCTAAACACTAAGTACTTTAATGAAAAATCCCAATTATGTAGATGCTCAAAATATTCTATCTAAGAAATGAAAGATACACAATTTACCACAATTTCATGGAACAGTACTTAATAAAATGTTGATTACAATCATTTGAAAAATTCCCAAAACTAAATATGCAAGAAATATCCAATAATTCAAGTAAATAAATCCACGCTTACAATTAATCTTCCTTTTAAACAATGAATGATCTTGACACTAGCCTAAGCTGCATATACCCCAATGATGCAGCCTAAGCCGCATATACCCACATTATGCAAATTAAGATTGCATGTCACACTATGTGTGTCCCAAGATAAATACCAATATCAATGGTGAAAACTCACTTTATCAAAGTTTAAGTCTTTAAGCGGAAATATATTCGGTTCTCTCTTAATCCTTAAAACTCAACCCTTCGATTAATTTTATTAACACACAGGTCAACCATACCATGGTCTTTAGACTTTGGTTAAAACCAAAACTTAACCCATAATACATTAATCCCGCTTATTTCTATTATAATTTCCATACAATAGAAATATTTCATAACCACGCTTAAAACTTTCCCTTTCCGCCATTCCACAAACCTTTGCATATACATCAATGCTCTCTTTAGCGCGTTAAATCTCCACTGTCGATCTTGTTCCTTGATCCGATGGTTATCGCATCCCCCGATCATTAACCAACCCAGACGATCTTTATCATTGATCTGCGCCGCCCAATCTAATGGCTGTCGCGTCACCCGATCGCCAACCAGCTTTGCTGATCTCCACCGTTGATCAATTCCACTTGATCCAACGGCTATCGCACAATCTCGCATGGAATCGTGCACGGCAGATATTAGGTTGAGAGAACGCGAGAAAAATGGTTTTCTCTCTCCATCGTGTGCTACGTGTCAGCCCCTAAGCTTAATCACGTGAATTTTAGAAAAACCACTTACCACCTTTAGAGCGCGTGGGAAACTGCTTACCCTTTCCGAATACCACCCACGTGCTCAATACAAAACTTAAAGAAACTCGGCTTAATAAAGGGTTATCGCTTAATCTCCACCATTCATCCTCTTGACGTCATTTTGCGCGACTTAAGCTTAGCTGTCTATCTCCCTCGCTCTTGTTCGTTGATCTGACGGATCCAACGGTTCCTGAACACTGTTACATTCTTTTGGTTCTTAATGTGTAATCACCCATTCGACTTTCTTCTTGTGTATTTGTCTTTGCCTCACGATCTTCACTCGTTCTGATCTCGATCTCCGCTCGCGCCTTTATGCTTCCTTCACCTTCGCTGTAACGTTAAAGGCTTTCTCCAATAATGTTTGTGTGTAAAACCATAACACTCCTCTCTGCACTTCTTCTCTGATTCTGCACACCTGCAACCTACGTTATGCAGAATTACTCAAGTTCACACACAACTTATAATTCAAATACACATCACACAAACTCAAAATTGAGTTATCTGTATTAATAAACAACATTTACACAGGGATTTCTTCTCGGCCGCCTGATCTTCAATATCAGTGGCCTTTCCTTTCCTGCGCGCAGGCCTAAATGATAACCAAACAACCAAACAAGCCAATGACAATCGAAAACAAAACCCCAAATCTCTCACACAACACTACATGGAGCTGCAAAATATAAATTTCCAAAGTATTTTTAAAATCTACTTTAAATATAAATTTATTTTTGTCATTCTATCATATATTTTGTCTTACTAGGCACACTACTGATTCCAACGCTTCTCTATATTTTGCATTTGATTCTTCCTGTGTTATCTAATTGTTTAATTTCACAATTACGCAATCTCGCTCCCCAGTCATGTCTGATGAAGAGGTTAATGCAATTGCTGCGTCTGTGGGCAATCTGACCTTGTTGCATGCATTTGAGCGACGGTAATATATTTTTGTTTTAGTTAAGATTTAATTGTTAGATATTTTTGCTTTGGTTAATTGGTTGGAAATTTGGTAGGGACTTTTTAGAATTTTAACAGATAACAAATGATTAAACTGCTCCTACAGGAATTTCTAGTTTAGTTTAATTTATTTTGGCAACTAGATATCATGTTTAACAACGCAGGAATCGTTGATATGGTAAATGTTTCAAGGGGAGTGGCAGAGTATGAAATGGAGAAATTCGACCGAGTTATGAGTGTCAACGTCAGGGGGGTTATGGTGGGTATTAAGCATACGGCCTGAGTGATGATTTCGAGGAAGAAGGGTTGCATAATCTCCATGGCCAACATTGGGGGTGTTGTAGCAGGAATGGCAACACACGCATACAAAACTTCCAAGCATGCAGTGATAGGGCTGACTAAGAACGGAGCAACTGAGCTCGGGAAATATGGGATCAAAGTCAACACTGTTTCTCCTGATGCTGTGGCCACGGCTCTTACGGTCCGGTTCTTCAAACTAGGTGATGCTTCCACTATTTCAACAGAGAATAAGGCTGTTGTTGATGCCTTCCTCAACACTACTGCCAAATTAAAGGGCACAACTCTTAAAGAAGAAGATGTTGCGGAGGCAGGGCTGTATTTCTGACTCCTCACTGATTGACTCTCTACCTTTTTTGGCTTACATTTATACAAAAGGTTCTGTTTAACCAATTTTGGTTCAGATCCTTAATATGTTGAACTAAATCCTGAATATCCTCAAAGTCCCAATAATCACTGATTTTCTCCTACATTCGAGAGCATTTACAAATATCCTCACAATATCTAATTAATTCCTATTCCAATCACTCAAAACATTAATAATTACATACATAGAAATCCAATTTCCTTGAAAACACAAGACCCCCTAAGTTAGCTAGAACATAATGAAATCGTTGAATTGTATGCTCCTACATCAGACTCCTAAGGTTAAAATAATCATGATCTCCTGATCATGTGCTTTCGACCTTTCCTTCCTGGATCCCATACTTTGTTCTGCAATTTGTCTTTGGTTGCTACTGTTGTTTGTCATTGTTTTCCAGGTTTCCACACTTTATGTTGCTTTGCCCCACTAGTTATGCTTTCACAGTCTGCGACTCTCTTTCTCTTTCTACTACTCGTTGGCCTTCTTATTGTTGTTTTCTTCTGAGGCACCTTCATCATCGATCTTACTATTCTTTCAATCTCTATGTCCAATTTATCTTCTGATTACTTTTCCATTTGTTGTTGTACTCTGTCCACTCATCTTTAAACTGGTGTTTATTGTCTTCTCCTTGAAGTTGTTGGATCCTTACTACCACCCTTTCATCCTTACCTTCTTGTTGCTGTCCAAACAAACTCTGTTCAATATCTACAAATATACTTTCGAAAAGTAAATTGTCCTCCAATTTCCTTTGTACTTTATTCCTCTCAAACACATC
>APFE030426672.1:0-11901 GCA_000404065.3 Pinus taeda | reverse complement strand
AGTGCTAGTTAGTCATATGAAAAACACTTTCTCGTCTTGGTTATGTTCGGCTTCTAGTTTTCCTGTGTTCTAACTTCCATCTAGTATCAACTATTTTAGCCATTTGTAATTTTTTGTCTTTATGCAATACACAAAGAGATTTTCAATACCTTTGCAGATAAAATAGGGCATGTCTATATCACCATATATAAAATTCTATAAGTTTTATAAATTTTATATGGTGATATAGACATGCCCTATTTGATTTGCAAAGGTATTGAAAACCTCTTTGGATATGTTGACAAGTGGCAACAATCAGCTATGAGGTTTTCACTATCCATTCAAAAATTCAACTTTAAAAAAGGGAACAACAAAGTCTCCTTGGGTAATGAAAAAACAATTAGAAGCTTCTTTTTCTATACGTCTTATAGGTTATTTCCCAAATGATTTTTTGATTGGATTTTGAACTGTTGTTAGACTCAACTTAAACAAATTCATGAATAGGTGGCTAAATGGTAAATACAGATATGCTCCAAAAAGATATAGGATATTGACAATGATGTTGTTATAAAAAAGACACTTCAGTCACTAAGAAGCAAGCTAATAAAATAATGAAAATAAGGGAAAAACAAAATAAGGAAACTAGGGATGCTTATCATGTGGAACATAAGGATGCTTTGCATATATTATGACAAGGAAATATAAACTAATTGCAAGGAATAACATACTAAACTCTGATAGAATGATCATCTTTGACTCACAAATTTGCAAAAAGGAGGCACAAGTTCATTCAAAAAGCAAAAGGATTTTGACAAGGAAAAAGAAACTATTTGTGAGAAGTAAGAGACTAAACTAGGATAATAATCATATGCTTTATGTAAGAAATTTACACATGTATATATTCCTCCACATGCAGCAAAATAATTTTCATATGAGAAACTATATACAAGACCTACCCTATATCTCTCTATTATTAATTTATTATCAAATGATAAGTACTTAAACCAGGCATAGCTAGAAAAACCTTGAAATTTTCTAGGAATGTCTCAGGTATGGCGAGCATGTCCCTTCATCCCTAATGAAATCCATCGCACAAAGGGACATTCTCTTACTCCCCAAAAAACTAGAACACTGGGTATGATATTATTTTTTTCTTTTTCTTGGGGGGAGGACGCAAGAATAGCAAAACGATAATGTTGACCATTTTATCATGAACTTGTAGTTAACATATTTAGAGCCATGTTTAGCTTAGTTTGATTGAAATTTGAAAATGGACAATCCAAACTAGAAGCAACTAGTTCTAGTACTGCTTTGAGCATTCCAGTCAGAACCCACCCATGAATCTAGAATTGATCAGTTTTTCCCAAAACTTCTAGTTCAGGACAAAACCAAACAAACTGGAAAATTTGACCAATTTTGTACCATTGCAGCCCCAATCTACAAGAAAGTAAAAAATAAACCTATAAAAAATCCTAAAACTACCATAAACCTCATTTTCCATCTATTTAATAATTCCCCCTATATTTGCTTCACATCCTTCTCATTGATCATTTGAGAAGAAAGAGCATTGATTCAACAATATTCTTGTGTTGATTCATAGTGCTTCTCAGTCTGATTCAGAGAGTTTCATCCAATGATTTAGAGCACTCAAGATTTGATTGGGGTGTTTCTTGGATCCATTACTAAACCCAGTTTGGCTTAAGACTTGGAGTGTTGATTTGAAGATTTGATTGGGGTGCTTCTTATGTGTTTGGCAATGTTGTAAACATCATGTTAGCAAAAATATCACTAAGAATCTGGAAAAGAAAATATTGACAACATTAGGAAAATATCACAAAATATAGGCAAATTTTAAAAATACAAAATTATTCAAAAACACAAATAATTGACTTTATGCCCCTCCATTGATGAGTAGGGCAAACAATTTCATGCATCTCATGATAATATCAATATATTTACAATATTATAATGATATTTTCAAGAATGAAAACATTGCACAGTTTATCAACAATTATATCATTCTGGGGTAAAATTTGTGACATTGCAATAATACCATGACCATGATAATCACAATGTTTGCAACAATGGTTTTTGAAGCTACTCTTTTGTTGATTCCAAATGTTCATTCAATTTGTTCCTGCAATTCATTTAGATCTGTTCCTAGAATATTTTTGTAAGTTGCATCCACATGTCCATATCAACATTGAATAAAGTGGTGTCTTGAAGACTATGGCAAGACTAAATAACATTGTTAGTGAAGTGACAAACATTATAGCACACAAGGGTAGAATAGACATTGACAATGAAACTCAACCATGACCATAGATAAAACCTTCTCAAAACTTGACACTGTACAAAACATTAAGTAAAATGATTGGCCTCGAGTTTCTCACCATATCCCTTTCTATTCCTTTAAGAATAAGCTTGAACAAACTTGCATTTACCTACTCCCCCATGTGCCTATTTCCAAGGATTTTCACACACCCCAAGGAAACACTTACATGAATTCAATACACATTTCTAGCCATTGAAATGGTAATAATAACAAAATAACCCAACATCAAAGTGATTCCCTACAGTAGAAACTAACATTAACAAGTTAACGAAAAAATGCACGCAGAACTTCAAATTTAACTTCAATGTCACTACCGTTCATTTTTAGGTTAGTCAGATGCTTTTGTTTTAATCAATGCAAAAAAGATAATGAGTTTATATTTTAAAGGAATCCCCTTATATAAAATTATACACAAAAAATGTCACAAGAAAGCCCAAATGTTGGCAACAAACATTATCTCAAAACAAAAAACACAACATTATGAGGAGTTTTGATAACAACAAAATTGTGAATTGTATAAGTTCAAAATCTAGCACCTTTGAATTGAGATTAGCCTAGACAAACACAATTTCTCACCAAGCCAATCAACACATGATAAAAACTAATTGGTTGCCACTCAATGAAATGCAGCTAAACTCCATGTTAACTGCTATAACATCAATAAAATATGATACCATCATGATATAGATTCTATAACTAATAAATGCCCATTAAAATGCTAACGATAGAGCATAATCTCTCTAGTCCAAGTAGCTCCCATATTATGGAAAACATTAACTCAAACAATTTGAACCAAGTAGAAACATGAGAAAACACAAAAGTATGGAGTACAAATACATTAAAGTGTTATAGCCAAGTTATTGATAATTATTCAACTATAGATCGAATAAATATCATATGATACTTGCTTGGGGAGAACCACCAAAAAGATCATCTGGAGTAGACATACACATCAAAAGCAAGTCAACAACCTCAACAACCTCCAACTTCACTTTTGCCATCTCATGGGCTCTTCTAGATGACTCTACAGCTAAACCAGATAATGTTTCATCACTTGCAAAGAAAAGTGTTCTTAATAAAATTTTATTCCATATGAGTGAGGAGGTTTTGGTAGGCCTTTTCTTAGTATCCATAAGAAAATACCAATTCTAGACTTTCCTTCATCTATTCATTCCTTTGAGTACAATTATTCAGTCCCCATTCTCACACAGTATGCCCTATTTCCTTCCATATGAAAGAGTTTCTAATTAAGTGTTCCTTGTAATGATGCTCCCTAATTCTTCATTAAATATAAGATCTAGTATTGTTCGGAGTCTCAATATGTAGGGAAAATATGTTTTCAACTTATAGAACTTCAAACGGTCATTTGAGTTAAAATATCTTCAACAACTTTGTAGTCATTTTTGTTTCTAAGGCCTTTGGGATTTCACTTACAATACGAAGCCATGTTGGCTAGCGATAATCTTTCTTAATATATTGTTAGTGTTACATCCACTCATGTTCCCAACATCAACATCAAAGTTGAGGTTCCTCATTTGATTAATCCGCAAAAATGGAAATGATTTGATTTCTTGGTGGCAATGTGTTTGTAACAACAATTTACCAATAACTATAAAACATAAATATAGAATTTTGGTAGCTACCTCACATAGAACTTGATAGAAATTTGGAATTCCAACATCTCTATCCACTTTCTTAATCTAACAAATAGGACTTTCTAGCAAGCAATCACAAAAAATGTATATTTACATAAAACCTTTGGAGGCTTTCTAGTTTTAGCTGCAAAAAGTAATCAACAACAAATATTTGGTAATAGCTATAGTCATCATAAGAATTACTATAGTGATCCATAGAATTATAATTTGGTTATGTTGTAACTAGAGGGATTGAAGGTGGCACTTAAAAATTCGGGGCTCAAGAAGTTGCTTCTGTTATCAGAAAAAGATGACTAGATGCATTATTTCCATAATCATATGATGCTCCAACATCACAATTATTTTCCAACAAAATACCTTCCCATTTGGCCTATTCCATGTCAGTGCTAATGAAATTTTCTACAAGACTACTGCTACTGGTCTATTGCAAATTAGATGATGAAAGGTGGTGCATGCCTAGTTTTTTCTAGGCATGCCACCAATGGGAACGGAAATAGAGACTGCAAATTTCCCACTGCAATCTTAGTAGCACCTTCTATGCCTACTTCCATAACACCACTAGCACTAACCATAATCAAAGTTACACACTGAGCATTTCCCAAAGAAAATGAATTGCATAAAAGGGAACTTAACTGGCTTGGTGTAATGCATTACAACCCAAAATTAGTGATCCAGAATTCAAGCTTCTGTTTAGGAGAACTATGAAAGTGACCAATATCGTCATGTTGTAATCTTTGAGAGGTGAGAGATTTCATATCGGGAAACATCTAATTTGATATTATTCTCCAGTATTCTAGTATTCCTTAGCTTACAGTCTTGCTTCAATCAAAACTCCACCTACAAAAATTAACCCTTGACATGCCAAATGTTTCTACTCGATATGTAAGGGATGGAAAGATTGTGAGGTGAGGAATTGTGTTGCGATGCTTGTCCAAGTTGATTATTTGGCAACATCGGGCATTAATTAAGCATTTTAGCAGGGGACTTGTGAACCTAGAGACAAATGAAAAGCCGAATGTTGTTCCAATGAGGATGAGTGAGTGAAGCAACTATTGTGCCTTTCTCATGTTGTAGTTAACATTATAAGTCAAGTTAGGCATGAATAATTGAATTGTTTTTTCCAAAGGTTCTCCATAAATAGTGCACATGGAATAGATCCAAACCATGACCTAGTGCATTGAAAGTCTACTTTCTCCCAAGTAAGTAGCCATGTATGTAATAAATGTGTAAAATTCCACCTTGGATATCAATGTTAGAAGTACTAGACTAGAAATACGAATAAATTTTTGTTCCTCTAGATAAGAAACAACTTTAGCAAACGGATTGTATTCCTTGTGATGAATGGATCTCAAAATCAAAAGAGATCTAATAATGTGTGAAGTTGTTTTTGCAAATTCTGCTACAGATACTTTCGACAACCATACCAATTAGTATAAATAGCCATCAATAACCTCAAAGTTTCATTATTATTCTTATCATGTCATCCATGTATTCAAATATTAAACCACTATGCCACTTGTTAGCTTACCATGAATTCTGAGGGTATGCTAAAGCTGTTTTGCAAAACCACTTGTGGGGGTTGAGCCCAACAATTGACTACCATATAATCCCTATAAATTCGAACTTGGTACACATGGTTAGCTTCCTACGGGAATTTATCAAACTGAATAAAGAAAGGGTAGAATATTACTATGTATTGCATAGAACATAATGCCCTTGTTGATGCATATGGGCTTAAACTCTAGTAAATGACTATTGATGGGCTCTAAGAGAGTCACACATCCCAAATCATTCATAAATTATTGTGTATAGGTTTGCTAAATACTAATCACAACCTATTTAAGTGGTAATGATCTCTCTATCATCCAATACTTGTGGTTATGTAAAAACTAGAGCACAAATTTGGGCAAGCAATTGCAACAGTTACATCTTAGTGAAAACAACTTGATTCAACAATTTGAGTTTCATGTTTGTTTTGTTTAGTAAGAAAATGGAAAATATTGAGTCTTAATATAATTAAGCTCCAACAATGCACATTTTCCATAACAAATCATTAAAACACAGCTGAGAATAAGCCATCATACAGGAGATCACACAATAGTAAAATACTCATAGTAGACACATGAATGCATCATAATGAAACCAGATATTTTACCCCGAAAACATAAACAGGAAAAACAGTTCATGGTTCAATGGTCAACTTTCATTTCAACAATCTTACAATACAACGTGGTTCATGGCTCAATGGCCATTGAACAATTCACACAGTTCCTCCTCCTGACCAACAACCCCTTTGAGAATGAAGTTACAAGGAAATATAAGAGCACTGGGGGCTGATGGGAAGGCCAGGATACTAACCTTTCAATTATTTTTCCTCTCCTATATTAATTTTTGACCAAGTGACATTACTTGGACTAGCTAATATAGCTAAACTAGTCCCTCAAATTTATATGCACTTACTAGCCTAGAAAACAGCCCCACAAGTATGAGTTGAATATACATATATATGTATGTATGCCTTCTAGGAAAATAAAGAAAAACATGATGTTACAACCAAATTAGCACTAATCAAACTTAAGAACACATCAATATTTAAAAACTTAATAAATATACAGCTAATGTTATGATAGCTATAAAACAAAATAGCAAAATTACAATAACTATACACAATAATTTTTCTAATATGGACGTTGTAAGAATACCCATAAGAAATATGAGTTACAATTGCAATTAAAATACATATGAAACAAATTCAGGGTGACCAAAACCCTTTCTCAAGGATAAGGAACTAATTCAACTTAATTTCCACTCATACCAAATGCTCATAAATTCTCACAACTCAAATTCCATTTGTATTCCTTGATATCATTAATTTCAAGGGAAAGATAACAAGATTCTATACACATGCTTAACACATGTGGATAGACTTCCAAAACTGAATGGAACTAGCACAAATCATAAAATCTACATATAAATGTCAACTAGTATGACAATAAAATGACATTTATGTAGAAAAGGTTGTTGTGAGAGCTTTCACCACCTAAACATACTAATTTGGCACAAATGCCACCCCTAATCTAGGAATTTGAGTTGATCTGGGGAAGGCTATTTGTAGGCTTAATCTTATAATTACCCACACCAAGGACATGTACCCAAAAATTAAGCTATACAAGGAAATCAACAATATAAAACAACTAGAACCTTTTTCTAACCTACTTGCTACTACAAGTTGAAACGAAAACCCCTCATTAGTGCTACTGCTCCTTTGAGACAAGTAAAACATCACCACTGGTATGGATAATTCCTCTACCAACCCTGCCTACTTTGTTTGTGTTAGTGTTTTAAAACTTCGACTTAGGTTTGGAACTGGCCAAGGGTCGACTTTGACTCCAACTCTATATCGACTTGGCCGGTTTGATTTCAATGACTCGGTTGTTGTAAAAAATACATTAAATATCTATTTTTTTTATGAAAAAACATAATTTTAAATATTTTCATTCATGTTTCCAATCACAAAGCATTAGAATATATATAAAAGAGAAGATATGACCAAAGTAGGCTCATGAATATATCCATTATATCAAAATGGCACCTAATGCACTGTCCAATACATACATGACATAGATATCAAAAGAAAAATTCATAACCAAGGAGGCTCTAAATGGCCTCTACAAAAAAAGTAAAAAATCACTAGTCATTAGTCACTACTGGCTACTACTAGAGTAGCCAACATCATCTGGCTCAAACTTTGAATTAGATTTAAGGAAACCCATGGCTCCTCCTCATCACGATCTCCAATTGTAACTGTAGAAGTAGTAGCACTATGAGGCGTAATGAGGGGGTTGGGTAGATTTCATAGGCTTGGGAGAGGTTACATGGATAAGAAAAAAATTAAAACCAAGAAATAACTAAGTTTGGAGTCTAATTTCCCTCCAAATTTTGTCGCTGACCAGGTTTGACTGGCTCAGCCAGTTTAAGTTGGACTCGGCTAAGTTGGCGAGTCTATTACCAAATTGTTTGAGTCGGTGACCAGCTCAATAGGTTTAGTAACGGACCAGCCTTTGAACATGTTTTTGTACCGATCTGACCTAGGAAGGGGTCCGGCTCGATCGGCTTGGGGGATTCCAAATCGGTTTGGTTGATTTTTAAAAGACTAGTTTAGATACACCATTTTCCATCCTACTCAAGGATGTAGAAAACCTTACGCTAGGCTATGCGCAAGTACAGGTTCCAAACTCAATAATTTTCTTAATTTGATTCCGTCAAAATGCCAGACCTAGTTTCCAAAACATTTTAGCCCAAATAGGGTGTGTTTCAGCCCAAATAATGAATATTTTGGTCCCAAAAAGGCAATTTATAAGTGCATAGAACCCACAAAGGGAATAGAAATGCCTAATGATTTAAAAACAACAACAAACGAAGTATAAGATCATTCTAATTTTCTTGATCATTTTATCCAAATGTGCAAGATAATGTGCTTTTTACTGCCATTATACCAAGCAAATATGAATTGATTGTAATCCTCTCCAAAATAAGAGGCAAGTGGGAAAGGCCAATATTAGATTACGATTTTGAACACTGGACACATGGGAATCTGCAGAAGGAAGCTCTTCCTGTACAAAATTTTCATCAATCTGACTTTCGAACATGCATGGCAGTTAATAAAGGGGGGCCTAAAATCTAGTGATTTTAAAAGGGGCAGCATGGTAGTCATCACTTGGGTCCAACCCCCACTAGTATTCCAAAATCATTGAAATTGCCCATAACTATATGTATGACCTAAAATCGAATGCATGTTTTCCAAGATTGCTAAAAGAAATATTTGAAACAAGAGAGTTGAGCTCTAATACAAAGAGCATTGTTGTTTTTGTAGATTAGATACAATGTTTGACACAAGAAGTAAGGTAGGTGGCATCTTCCAGACCACTAAAATATTTGAATAGGGAAATATATTGGGACATCGTATCCACTATTGCTCTAGCACCCTATGACACAGGGCGAGGTCTTAACTCTTCCTTAGCCAATTTTAAGCCAAAATTACTAAACAAGTGTGTAGAAGGCCAGAAACATATCATTGGGCACCTTGCTTTTGGACAATGTAAATTGGATGTATCATACAAATGCTTTAGTAATGTAAATAAGATATTGCATGCAAATTCTTCAGCATATGGTCACTATTTAGACCAAAGGACTTTCGGCGAAAGGCATCTTTTAAGAGAAGGGTGGGAATATTTTCCTCAGCTTCTCTAGAAGAATAGACTTCATCTAGTGGTTTGAGAAGGGTGGGAATATTTTCTTCTCCTGCTCTAGAAGAACAAGCTTCATCTAGTGGTTTAAAAAAAGATTAAAAACTACAAGTTCTTATTGAGGTCATTTTTAAGGATAACATAGTTTCTCCTAAGCATGAGGATCTAGATCCAGGAAAAAAATATTGATGGAATACTGGGTCTTCTTGCTTTCAATAAAGTTAATCACCAACATCTCAAAGAAAGAGAGCTTAGTTTGAAATCATTTGACGAAAGAAGTTGTTCCCTAATTTCACTTTCAGGCCCAATTGCATTGGTAATATATGTTGTGTTACCACTATTTTATCTTAGTCTTTCGAAGTTGTTTTTTAAGACTCTCTTCCAACAAATTTTCACATACATTTTTTTACAAAGGCTCTCCTTTAAAGTGGCTCGACAATTTTCCAATTGGTGTCAGACTATATGCAGAGACCAATTTTTTTCCAATTTATGCTAGACAAGTGTAGCTCCATCAATAGGCTACATCGATAAAGTTGTTTTGAATATCAACCTTAGTGTTCAGTGTGCCCCTACCTCTTGTATTTCTAGATTTGATATGGCCATCGATAGGAACATTGGATCTATTAAGTCCTCATGAAATGTGCTTGAAACCATGAATGAATGGTTTCATAAATCATAGAATTATTACCATTTTGAAAGACAACATGTTGCTTATGTTCATCCAAAGAAGACATAAACAGAGTAATTTCAAACTATATAAAAAAATGCATTTGTATATCTGTTCCAAACCCTAGTTTATCCAAACTCTACTTCCTAGCCATATGGATAAAAACTAATATCCAACTAAAAACCTCTTAAAGATAAACATTCATACAAAACCAAGACACAATACCATATAATACCAAATAAATAAATTGATCCCACGACGTCCCTTCCACCACCTCAAAAAGAAAGAGAACAGAAAAAGGCCGCAAATGAAAATCCGTAAGCACCTGTAAGGTATGCAAAAGATTACATGTTGTTTCTGGAAATTTGGATGTAGTGTCAAGACTTGTTTGTAACTTCTAATAGTAGTTTACAAATGACTATTGTAGGATAGAAATACAATTTGAGAAAAATGTATGCATAGCTACACCTTTGTTCACAAATAAATGAATAATAGATCACCTCATGGTATCTAAAATATAGACATATACATGTCTTTGTAAGCCAAGGCAAGGCTTCTATGGCCTTCAACCATGGTAGGTCTAACTATTATAGCTCATATATAATCTTGAATTGCTTCACTAAGATGACCAATCTCTTTGAGATTGTTTCCTTTGTTTTCAAGACCATCAACTCCCATTGGATTTATCTGAAGAACTTCATTATAACAAGCAAGGGCTTCTACATAATTCCATGTAAATATCAATTTGTTAAGTTATAAAATAGATCTTAGATGCACCTTTAACTTCCATCTTTCCTTAAAAAGATGACTTCAAAACATCGCCATACTAAATATTTCTCAATTGTTGTTTGTAGATTATTGCTAAATTACTGTAAGGGGCACACAAGCCTATTGTTACAACTAGGTTGCCTTATAAAAATTGGCAGTTGCACTTGTCATATTCCTGCATTAAGTTAGCATCAAGAAAATTACCATAATTATATTATGTTTATGTGAAAATCCACAAGCATTTATGAATCTTGAAAGTGAGTTAAATGCATCACAAAACATTCAATATTAACATAACTACAAGTACCTCACCATTACAAAACCTTTTATAAGGTATAAGAATACAAACAAAGGAAAGAAATGAAAAATACAATGTTTATGCAAAAGCTTACCATTCAATGTAAATGCTTCCAAGATTGGTGAGGGTTTGTAGATGATTTTTCTGAAGCTAAAGACAAGACTGTAATTACAAGCTAAGCATAAAATCAAAATTGTAAATAGGAAATCCAATACAACATAATCCAAAACTAAAGCAAACCAAACCACATCTTGAAACAACATCTTAGGAAGAATATGAAACATGTTTATACAACATTCAAGAAATCAAAAGAATGTGGAATCTAGCAACAAGAAATTGCTTCATCCACTTGTCCAGCATCTTTGAAAGCATTTACCTACATGTATTAAAGCGACTGCCCACATTTAATGAAATGTGATACATAGTCATGTCTCCAACTCCAATTAGCTTTTGCATAGGTCCGACTACCCTATTAATAATCAATTTACAAGTCTAGCATCCACAACAGAATGAAATTAGCCTACATAGAACTCATCATATTGTTGTAAGCATCTAGAAATGTTGAATCCAACATTGTGGCTTGTTTGTGATGCATTATCACCAAATCCATTTGGCCTTTTTCATAGTACATACTTGGTAAATTCCCTGCACACAATCATGACATATCCATCAACTCCCTATCACTAAACTCTACTTAGTCACTCAGCTAAGATGTCTTGCACGAGAATTTTCATACTAAAGTAATCGATAATTGCTGCCAGCAACTACACCTTCTTGTGTAAATAATCATAACAATTAACTGTTTCCACTGAAATTATTATTGAAGATTCAACCTACAAGACATTGTTCAATGCCACATGAAGGACTAAGCACAATGGTGTTGGGCACTAAACTAGTAAACATGGTGCACTCAGAACTT
Source organism: Pinus taeda (assembly GCA_000404065.3). NCBI lineage: Eukaryota > Viridiplantae > Streptophyta > Pinopsida > Pinales > Pinaceae > Pinus > Pinus taeda. Next base: position 34 of record APFE030426672.1, on the reverse strand, counting down.
ATTTCAAATTCCCCGTTTAAAGAGTTTGGGACCA